>JAKCPI010015015.1:0-61140 GCA_023213315.1 Euborellia annulipes | reverse complement strand
AATCACAAATTTCTTGGTCTACTAGGAACAATCTAGATTGGCAAATTTAAAAGACCATTCAAAGGTGCATTTAATAAAACAAGAAATTAATTTTCTTATATGAAATAAAAATCTGTTTTGATTTTTCTATGCATCCCCAGAAACAGATTCTTAATATAAAGAGTTTAATTTGCAAAATTTCGTATTTTATCGCATAACACTGAATCCATTTAAATAAAAATATGGCTGTTTAAACAAAAAACTTCATTTCGAGTTCTCATGCATTAATTTAATTAAATTTCGCACCTTTTGGGGGGCCTGGAAGGAACCTCTACGTGGTGTCCCCTAGGAACGTTTTCAAAGAAGAGAAGACGGCTAATCCTTCCACAGTATTGAAGCTAAAGCAAAAACACCATCTCAATACCTCAAAATGATTGAAACGATTAATGAAGACACAACATCTTAGTTTTAAAAAAGTTATCTGTCTACTCTCGCTCATCAATCTCGTCTGTTTCCAAGAAGGGGCAGGCAGTAAAATATCATAGTTATTTGAACAACATATTAATTGTTTCCTATATATTTAAGGTGCGATCACACCGGAACCTGACTTGACTTGAGTTGAGTCCGGTGGCGGACCCAACCTGTGTATTTCTATGGAGGTGCACACACTGCTGCCGAAACGGAGTTGAGCGGAGCTACGTCATGATACGGACTCTGGTGGCTAACCAATTTTGTTGGATCGGGACCTGACTCCGGCTGGCTGGGAAGCCAACATGGCCGACTTTTTCAATCAGCTGTTTGATCGGTTCCTTAATAAAGACATTTTTGGCAATATAGGGCTTTATTTAAGTAATAATAATACAAATAAATAATAATTTTGAGATAACTTCTATTTTTTATTAAAAATTGCAGGAAAATATGTTAAGTCAAAACAAATAGATTACAAATTTTTTTAAATTAATAAGATATTATTTTTTAAATAGTCAATTAAGAAATATTTTTACTTAAAATTTAGTAAAAATATTTCTTGATATAACGATAATTAGTTTTATTAAGTTTATTTATAAATAAATTGCTGGGAAAGAAAATAGTATCATTCAAGTAAAAAACATTGTTTACTTCTTCGACATACTTATATACCAAATAACAGAAAAGTAAGAATACGTCACTCCAGTCAAGTTTTAGTGTGTGACCCCCCTCAATTCGGATTCGGTTAGAACTCCAGTCAGTAAACACAAGTCAGGTCCCGGTGTGATCGCACCTTTAAACAAGCGTCCAGACCCTTAACCCATACACTCAACATTTTCTCAAAAAATCTTTTATACATTTTTGTGACGGTAGGTAGAAAACATGTCACAGATATGCACTGATGACAAAGTTTATAAGATTCCAAACCAAGCATTGCAAAAACTTAAATAACCATTCTCATATTATACATAAAGAGCATATAGAAAATGTAAAAGATATCTGTTCGCTTGGTGTGATGATTGACCAACATTTACCCTGGGAAAGTCATTGCACTAATCTCGGGAAAAAAATGAATTCAACCTGTTATCAAATCAGGCACCTTAGGCGCTTCCTTGATTTCCGCCAAATCAAAATGTTCTATTTTTCGGGGGTGGAATCAAGAATAAAATATGGCATTACACTCTGGGAAGCTCTGTTTCTGCAGAGAGTGTATTTATAGCTCAAAAGCAAATATTGAGGTGCCTGGCTGGTGCTCGATGCGGGGAGAGTTGCAAGTTGTAGGCCTTTGTTTTCGAAGATGACAATTCTCCCGGTACCGATAATTTCCAAATATGCGTCGCAACCTACAAATGCAGGAAAACTTTCGAGACGGGAAACAAAATTCATCGCTTCAACACAAGAAATAGGGAAGTCCAGAGGTTTGAAAAATCAAGATGAATGGTGTGGGAAGCCAAATATTCATTTAGAAGTTTTTTTTTTTTTTTTTTTTTTTTTTTTTAATACCACTTAGCTAGTCAGACACTTTCTCTCTATATATTAATAAGAGAAGGTAAAAAAATTCCGGAATGGCTACCCCAATATTTTCTCGTATTTTTGGAATTATGTCTGTGTGAGTGTGTGAACACGATTGCTTAAAAATGCAAGCAAACAGATCGATGAAATTGGTATATACTCATTACACTAATATTGTAGATTTCTATCAACTTTTGGAGTAAATACGACACCTGTAAATGTAAAGTAAGTTTTTTCGGAAATTTTGAAATTTTTTATTTGTAAATAAGTTTGTTTAGACAGTATTTACATTTTTTACTTTATCTTATTTTTGTTAACACTTGTATGATTTTTGTTTTTGATTTTTTTTTTTCCAAAATTAGCGAAAATTGTCTTTTTATACGTTGATTATTTCAAAAACTATTGAATTTTCTAAAAAATGTCAAAGAATAAAAACTTTTTAAAATAGAGTAATTTATCATGATAATGCAAAAAATCAGAAATTTCAAAATTTTCGAAAATACTTATTAGGTAAAGTACTACTTCCGGGTGACGTACTTACTCCAAAAGTAGATCTACAATTTGATTGTAAGAAGTATATATCGAATTTCTTAAACAATCCTGTTCACACACACAGACATAATTCCAAAAATGTTTTTTTTTTTTTTGGACTCGGGGAGGTCTAAAGCTGGATATTATACTTGTTCAGTTTTTTTTTATTTTCTCAAAATTCGCTCTACCGATTTTGATTAAAATTCATAAAACAATTATTTTTTAGATGCTGTTTATAATTTATTTGTAGGTCTATTGCATTGACTTTCAATTAAAATAAATAAATCGGGACAAGTTCTAAATGGTTTTAAGCCGGCCATTCACGATCGCTCCATCCGTGGAGTGATGTCACTCCAAAAACTGACCGTGAGTGGGAAAAACAAATGGATGACGTGGAGTGATTGGATGAGTTCGTAATCCATCAGTCCAAATTCCAGTTTCGTCAAGCCATCCGTCCATCACTCCAACTGATCGTGAATAGGGAAATTCAAGTGGAGCGACACCAAGCCTTCGCAGCAGAAGTTAATAACCCAACAGAAGCCAATAAAAGTAAATCTGTATCCATATTAATGCAAAATCGGTTATAAGAAAAGCACACACACTCGATAAAACACGTACTGGACGTGGAGTGACCGTGAATCGGGGTAATTTTTTGGATGTAATCCAAATGGATGACATCCATTTGGAGCGATCGTGAATGGCCGGCTTTAAGATGCCAAAAAATATTGAGAATAATTTCATTTTTCCTTTCTCTTATCTTATATCGTGTAGACCAGAGATTGCCAACTCTATTTAACCCACGGGCCACTTTTACACTTCAATTTTACCCGCAGACCACTTTAAATAAAGGGTCGGACTAGGCCGAGCGCACAACTTTGCCCACCCATTCAAAGAAATAACGCAACGCGTTTGTTTATTTGTTTTGATTTTGCTCTGTTGCTATGCACAATTTTCGAATTTAAATGATTTTTTAACAAATTTATGACAAATTAGGATACAAATATTATATATCTTTTTACTCGGGAGAAAGTCTAGTTTCTGAATATATATAAAAAATTATAAGTTATGTATGAAAAAAATATTGCCCCTCCTCTCCCCCCCCCCCTAGAGACCCTCCTAATCGTCCGATGTTTACCAAAAGCTTTTCAGTTCTTGACCTTTACCCCTAGTTTATGTGTGTGAAAAATTTCAAGTATTAAATTCGAAATAGTTTTCTTAACAGAGAGTCTTAATTCGTTATATTAATAATATATATGGGGCATTCCACGCCAACTCGACCACTTTTGAACCCGACTATTTTTGATTTGGCTGAAACTTTGTCATCTTTTTGTACCCTATTCAAAACGTGTTTGAGAATTTTTTCAGATTTTACGACCCAGTCAAAAAAAAGTTATAGCATTTTCAAAAAACATCGAATTTTTTTTTCAAATAACCGTAAAACTGTCAAAAATTAACTTATCGGGACGATTTTTTTTTGAAATTTTTGTCTTTAAATGTACTTTTCAGAAAAAAATATGACAAAATTTTACAGAGTCATCTTGAACGTTTTTTTTGACATTTTCGGAAAAAAACAAAAATTTCGGGATGAATGACACTTTTTTTTAATTTTTTTTTTTTTATAAAAAACTTTGATTTTTTCTACAAATTCTCTGAAAATTTCAGAGTGGGATTATTTCGCGTTCTATTCTTTGTTTATTTTTGAAAAAAAAAATTTTTTTTCTCCGCTTATTTATCATGATGGTGCTCTTAAATTCTTCCAGGATTGACTGAGATTCTAGAAAATTGAAGAAAAATAATAATAATAATAGTTAGATGTGATGAAAATCGAGAAAATTCCATTTATCCTGAAAAAATTAGAAATTAGTTGTGTATTCAACTACTGAAGTATTTGAAGCGTCAAGTAAAAGCTTAGAAACATGGGCGTAACTAGGGGGTGCCGGGGGGGGGCCTGGCCCCCTCCAGAAAGCTCCTTGCCTCAAGAAAAAAAATTAAAGGGGGTCATGGGACCAGCCATCTTCCGGTGAGCCTGGAAAGCCCCATATTTTCTCAATTTTTCTTGGGGCAAGGAGCTTTCTGGGGAGAGCCAGGCCCCCCTGGCACCCCCCCTAGTTACGCCCATGTTTCTAAGCTTTTACTTGACGCTTCAAATACTTCAGTAGTTGAATACACAACTAATTTCTAATTTTTTCAGGATAAATGGAATTTTCTCGATTTTCATCACATATAACTATTATTATTATTATTATTTTTCTTCAATTTTCTAGAATCTCAGTCAATCCTGGAAGAATTTAAGAGCACCATCATGATAAATAAGCGGAGAAAAAAAAAAGAAATTTTTTTTTCAAAATTAAAAAAAAAAATAGAACGCGAAATAATCCCACTCTGAAATTTTCAGAGCATTTGTAGAAAAAATCAAAGTTTTTTATAAAAAAAAAAAATTAAAAAAAAAAGTGTCATTCATCCCGAAATTTTTGTTTTTTTCCGAAAATGTCAAAAAAAACGTTCAAGATGACTCTGTAAAATTTTGTCATATTTTTTTCTGAAAACTACATTTAAAGACAAAAATTTCAAAAAAAAAATCGTCCCGATAAGTTAATTTTTGACAGTTTTACGGTTATTTAAAAAAAAAAATCGATGTTTTTTGAAAATGCTATAACTTTTTTTTGACTGGGTCGTAAAATCTGAAAAAATTCTCAAACACGTTTTGAATAGGGTACAAAAAGATGACAAAGTTTCAGCCAAATCAAAAATAGTCGGGTTCAAAAGTGGTCGAGTTGGCGTGGAATGCCCCATATATTTTGGGTCCAGGCATTCTTATTTAAGCCATTTGGATACCAAATGGCAAAATCATCGGACTGCCTGGGATCCGAATTCGCGACCCTTGGTATACAAGGACAGCACGCTAACCCCTACACCAAGCCCGCGTTCCTACGAGGAGTTAGTTATGAATATAAATTTTGTATGCAAATGATGTTCTTTTGTGAAAATTCTCCCTCTTACATGGAATTTAATATATATATATATATATATATATATATATATATATATATATATAATAAAATGCACATTCTTATTTTGTTCTTTTCACAAAAAATAATTTTTATTTAAATGATCTAAGGTACATACACAAAACATGTGAAAATACAAACATATACAAAATATGTGAGAGCAAACTCGTGGCTTTTTATTTAATTTTCTGGATTATTGTTCCGGTACCTTTTTAATATCAGACAAAAAGTGTACAAGTAAAAAAAAAAAATAAATAAATCCAAAATGGAATGAAGGGGGAAAAATATAAATTCTTTAATATCTTAAAATTAAAATGAAATAAATTATTAGAAATTAATATAAAATACTAAAGACTTGCCTTCTTTCATTTTATGGCTAAAAATAAAAAAAAAAAAAAGTCTAAATGGCCTTAGATGCCGAGAAGGACCTTAAAAAAAAAAAAAAAAAAAAAACTTTAAAAATTAAAATCGAAATACATCTAATTCAACCCCAATATAAAGAATTAATAAAAAATTGACAATTTTATTTTATTTTTCATTTTAATTAGAATATTATTTGACTTGTTTCTTATCTTTCATTTTTGGTTATTAGAGAATCGGATTTACATCATGAGAAGAATTTTTAAAGTAACTCAAATAATAAATAGATAAAAAAAAAAAAAAGAAGAAAGGCTCTAAATAATACTCAAGACAAAATACTAGTCAATATAATCTTGGTTTTTTTGCGGTAAAAAGAAAATAGCAAAATTTAGCCTGAGTTCAAATAAAACGAGAAATTTAATTATAAAATAATAAATTTCATTAGAAATAAAATAATCTTTTTTTTTAACTAAATTAAAAAATATCCATTTGCATTTCTGAGCAAATCGGATATAGATAGGCCTAGAAGTGAGGAGAAACTCAGAAAATTGATTAAAGATTGGGGAAAAAACAAAAAAAAATTACGAGGCATTAAATTTGAATCTTAATATGAATCTTGAGAGCTATTTATGGATTAGACTGAATAAAATAAATTCTAACTACTAGGCGACTGTAGTGGTTTTGTTTAAAGGCAAAATCACAGCTCTAAATATTAAAGAAAAAAATTAATGTAATTTTTTTTTCATTTACGTCTAATTTAAAATTAGATTAAAAATAAAAATGTATAAAATCTCATTTTAGCTGTGGCTGTTGAGTTGTATCAAGGAAAATTTGCATAAGCAGAGACTGGCAGCCAAATTTTTTTCCTTAAATATCTTATTGGGCCGAAATTTCGATCGCGAAGAGGCCATCTTCAGGGCCCAATAAATGTCAAGAAAGTATATATATTTTACATTAAGCAGCCATTTGTAGTAATGCTCATCAGATGAGAGATCTTTCCTTACTACACTAGCTGCCTAATGCAAAATATATATACTTTCTTAGACACTTATTGGGCCTTGAGGATGGCCTCTATCGAGACCGAAACGTCAGTCGGATAAAATATTTAAGGAAAAAAAAGCTGGCAGTCTCTGCTTATGCAACCCTTCCTTGATAAATCTTATTTTATTCATTATTTAATATTTTTACAATACAATTTCTTTTCATTTCCGTGCACTGTCTCGGTTAACTTGCCGAGTTTATAATTTTTAAATGAAACTCTTTCTAAAATTTTCTCTTCTCTATCTTAACCAATTTACATTTTTTATGATATTTTCATTTAGATTGTAATTCCTAAAGAATATCAGACATGAAAGTTCATGATTTGGTGGATGTAATCAATTATCCATACATTTAGTAATAAAACTTTGACAAGAGTTCTTGTATTTTTAACTCTTGGTATAAAATTAATTAATCGATTATTTGTATTATGGTATTTAAGTAAAATAAATATAAATAACACAAGCTCTATGGTTCAAGAAATTAAATACATTTCTTTACTATTAAATAAAGGAAATGACTTTCTCCTTTTAGTAAAAGACTCATTTTAGTCTGCTCGCTTATTGAAATTTGGATCCGTTTTTTTTTTTACATGTACACTTTTTGCCTCCGTTCCTATTGATTGATTTATTTTGAATGTTACCGTCTTCTCACTTGCCAATGATATTCTTTTAGTTCTTGTATTCGAGGAACTCGTCTTCGTCCCCACAGCCACCAAAGTAAACCGATAATCGTGCAGATTGCTGTTTCTACATAATAGCCATCGAGTGTTGTTTCACACGTGCCATCTTTGGTTAATTTGCAGGCCTCTCGTTCATCAGCGCTTGCACAATTATTGTTGATATCGGTGGAACATTTGCGATAGGTCAATCCGTCAACGAAATAGAGCGCCAGTGTTACTGGCCAATTCCCACCGAGATTCGATAATGTATTGAGCAATGTCATATAAGTGCCGCCTAGAGCTGGGTCAGATACTTTAGCGAAGAACGCCATTATTGCAACAAACATAGAATACAATGTCACCTGAAATAAAAAAAAAATTTAAAACTCAACAGGACTATGGTATAAGCGAATATTGATGTACAGTGAGGGACAATATTAAGTCCCACCCATGCGTTTTCTACTTGTGATTATTTCATTGTTTTTATAAAATAAAAAATGAAAATCTTAATTAGAAATTTTCTAGGTTTGAACCATGAAAGTTTCCATTAAAAATATGTAATATTTTTTTTAAAAACAATGAAATAATCACAAGTAGAAAACGCATGGGTGGGATTTAATATTGTCCCTCACTCAAAAATATCGTAACACTGTTCTAATCTATCTTAATGATAATCTAATTTAAGAAACATTTAATATGAAATATCTTATACATGTCTAAATAAATTTAACACAAATACAAATCATTTTAATCAATTTAATACAATTTAAATAAAATAAAGAAAAATATGTCGATTTTCAATTTGGGGGACAAATCAACATAATCTTAATATTTTTACCTTGATTCTTTTTACCTGATTCTTTAAAATCAATAGTTAATATTTTTAGTCGAATATCAATTCAAAATTTTGTGTTTTTATAAGAATTTCCAATAGAATAGTAAGAGAAAAACTAAAATATAAAGATTATTTTAAAATTTTAGAAATTTGGCGCTAATAAAAAAATTTCGACATTTTTGTCTTTGTTTTATTTAAATTTTAATTATTTATTAAAATGATGTGGATTTGAGTTTAATTTACTTTACGTAAATTAAATTAAATTAAAATTTAATAAATTAAATAATTTAATTAAAATTAATTAAATTAAATTACGTTTAATTTAGAAATATATAAGATATTTCATATTAAATGTTTCTTAAATTCCAGAGCGGATCCAGAGTAGGTTCAAAAAATTCTCAAATCTCGGGGGGGGGGGGGAATTATCCCCTTCCCCCTCCCTTATATCCGCCCTTGCTTAAATTAGAGTATCCTTAAGATAGATTAGAACAGGTCTTTTTAAGAAGAAACAGTGTTGCACTATTTTTTGACGCACAGTGTATATATATGAACACTTGTCTATTGACAATTAACAAATAATATAATCCTACAGTGAATATTGAATAAATAAATTTTTTTGTTGTTTAAGACTAACTATTACTATGTCCAAGGCTACTTTAACGGTTGTTAAAAGAATAAAATCAACTCTATTTTCATTAAAGAAACAAGGCAAATATTTTGCTGTATCAGATGAGACTGTAAAATTGTTTGGATAGCGAGCCATAACGATTCGATAGCAGGTGGGGAATGGATTGTTTACTCTATTAGACGCAGATTCGAATGAAATGAACGAAGATAGAGGGATGATAAAAAAATTTTTCTTTGAAAAAGATATCAATCTCGATTCGGACACTTGGCTAAAAGTTTTTCACCTGTCAGCCGCTTGTTAATCGAGAATAATTAATAATTGGAATAAGACGGATGTAATAAAATAAAGGATCGAAGAGGAAAGCAGCGAGCCTCTATTAAATCAAACTCCTTTTACGCAATACGTTTCGGCCGACTTAATCATGCCATCTTCAGTTGCATTGGAGTTTTTTTTAGTAAATAGAGTTGTCAACAGTCTGTTCATAAGCTTATTCATTTTACAATATTCACATAGGCTATTGTAAAATGAATAAGCTTATGAACAGACTGTTGACAACTCTATTTACTAAAAAAACTCCAATGCAACTGAAAATGGCATGATTAAATCGGCCGAAACGTATTGCGTAAAAGGAGTTTGATTTAATAGAGGCTCGCTGCTGCTTTCCTCTTCAATCCTTTATTCAATTTTACACAGCCACTTTCTGCATTAAATAAGACGGATGCGTCAATGAAAAGATATAGAGAAATACGAACGAGTAAAACGCCATGTGAGCATCATACCTATGGGCGTAACTAGGGGTGCCCCCCCCCCCCTAAGAAGGCTGGTGGCCTTCCCCAGAAAGCTCTCCGACCCAAGAAAAATTGTGTCAATTTGGCTGCCCCCCCCCCCCCCGCCAAATTTTCTAGTTACGCCCATGATCTACCCTTGGTATACAAGGCAGGTGCGCTACCAACTACACCAAGCCCGAGGGCGAACGATGTGTTAATTGTGTTATAATATACTAGTATATATTAAAGATAAAAAATATAAATAAAATAAATACCTGATGAAATGAATAACTTAAAATCAAAATTCCATAATAGTACCATGGAATATTTTTATTTATAACTAAAAGTGGAGTCAAATAAACTAAAAATGCAGCAATCAGATTAAAAGATAACCTGAAACAAATAAATTTTTTAATAATAAAGTAATATTAAAACTAAAGTGTTTTCACTAATGAATATTCAAAAAAAAAAAAGAAGCAAATTGAACTTTACCGATAAGGAAATGCTTTAATATAAACATCCAAAGGCCTCGGTCCAGCTGTGTATTTGCTTATAACCAACGGTAGAACGATTTGTAACGGTACCATTGGTATTGCAAGCAAAGCCAATTGATCTTTTGGTAATCCAGCGTCGATCAATTTCAAACTAGTAACAGCGTCGCAAGCGCAAAACCCAATTTTGCTTGTTAATAGAATCAGAGCTGTTGTTCGAATCGAAGGCAATTTAATAACTTTCCAGAGGAGCTGGTATGATTCAGAAATGTTCACTCGTGTATTCAAATGAGAATGGCCAATTCGTTCGCCTTTAAGGAGTGCAACTAATGTGGTTGTTACTAGAAAGACCACGCCCCAAAAATAAAGAAATCCTGAAATAGAAGCAAAAAATATTAATTATCCGATATAACAATAGTATATATATATATCTAATACTATTACAGTGAGGGACAATATTAAGTCCCATGCATGCGTTTTCTTCTTGTTTTTAAAAAAATATATATATTTTTAATAGAAACTCTCATGGTTCGAACCTAGAAAATTTCCAATAAAGATTTTCATTTTCTTTTATAAAAACAATGAAATAATCACAAGTAGAAAACGCACGGGTGGGACTTAATATTGTCCCTCACTGTACGTTTGTTTGTTTGTAAGCACATCAGTTCTCGAAAACAAATTTCAAATTTTAAATATATACTAATTCTAGCACCACTATGAAATTGCAATAGGTTTCATCTTTGGGAAAATTCGGGTACTAGTACTTTACTGATGTACTTTTTTAGTTTTTTCCACTTTTCTCGAAATTTTCTTTACCGATTTATTTCAAATTTTAAATATTTATTATTTGTGGTATAGAAAACAAATTACGATTGATCGCGTCTTGAGAAACCAGACGTACTAGTACTTTACTGATGTACTTTTTCATATTAATATAATTTATAATAGGAGAAATAATTAGTTGTTGCAAAAAAAAGCAAATTCTTTAGGAAAGAGATAACTTATTCCAGGTAAATTTAGAAAATATTTCTAAAGTATCTTGCGCGTATATATCGATTTTTTGAGAAATAGCGAGACCAAACGACATTCAGACTCAAAGAACAACATCAACAACGAGCCAAGTACATATTTTATCTGAGCCAGCACGTATTATTTGTTAAAATCTTGTTGGAATATTCGGAAATTGAACTTGCCAACCTTTGATCAGAGTGCCGAAAAAGAGCTTAAAAAGAAAGAACACTTGACCATGTTCAGTACAAGATTTGATGGAGGACCCAAAGGCCAATCTGACGTAACTACTAAACGCTCGCTAGTAAGGATGTCTGAATGATAATGATTTCGTAAGCAATTGCTCCTTCCCAGCTGTCCGGTCCAGACCTCCCGTCAGGTCGAAACGTCTGCCGTGAGGGCAAGAATTTAAATAAAAGAATATTTGCAGTGGCGTAACGTATTTTAGCTAGGCCTCCCCGCAACCTTTTTTTCGGTTTATTTTGACTTGCTACCCGCCAGTACCCACCCGTAATTTTTTCATGGCCTTCCATATATATTATACAATATTATAAGGATATAATGAAGGATGAAGGATATTAATATCCGATTATAAATTTGTGAAGCTCTCTTTGATCCGGAAGAAGTTGTATATTTCGTAGGAAAACTTGTCACTGGTTCAAATAATATTTTTGTTTTTATTAAATTTGTTGATTATTTTATTTATTCTAAGTGAAAATAATTTTCTTATCAGATTTAATTTCAAATCAGAATAAAATCATGATGAATAGTTGATAAAATTTAGATATGTTCAATTATATAAGCAATAAACAAGGTCAACAACTCGATGTCCTCATATCTCATAACAAAATTGTTTTTTTTGTATTTAGGCTTTCACAATTGTTTTCATTAGTAAAATACTTGTTTCAGTTTATTTTCCACAGTTAAACTAATTCAGGTCTTTTATTAAAAATATTTTGAGCAATATACATTCCTGAGAGAAGTTGCTGTTATAATTACAAGTTGGGAAAGAGAAAGTATAGGAGCAGCAAAGAAAAGAAAGCCTTTGTATGCGAAATGTCGAAGGAGACGTTTCGGACAAAATTTATTCGTCCTTGTTGACTAGTATTTAATTCAGGCACAATGTTGTAATTGTTATTTATGCAGATGTACATTTTATTAAAAAGGCAAGTGTTTAAAACGTGAGTCTTCAAGAATCAATCATCATCGAGAGTCATTCTCGTAAAGACTCACACGTTTTAAACACTCACCTTTTAATAAAATGTACATGTACAATAAAAATAGACAGTATAGGCCTATATATTAATATATTATATTTGCAGCATTTGGAATTCAACTGATTTCAATAACTTTTCCTAGAACTGCCTGGGAAACGAGCCGACATCCCTTGACTTTCAAAGATTATCAATATTAATTACACTCGTCTCATATTTTTATACTGAAGTAAAAGTGTAAATAGATAGGGTTGAAAGGCCTTTTCAGTCTTGAGAAAAAACGTCCTATTATATAATTCGGAGACAAGTTGCTGTTGAGGTTAGAAATCGGGAAGGTCAAGTTCAAAAAAAGTAAAAAAAGAGTCTTTAGATGTCAAATGCCGAAAACATTATATCTTGTTTATTTATTTTCTTTTTTTTTCTCCTCAGATCACAGGTTTCAAACCGGGCTGGGGGGGGGGGGGGGGCGCAGCGTTAGCAGCTATATATATCCCCCCCCCCCCCCCCCCCCCCCCCCCCCCCCCCTCCCCCCCCCCCCCCCCACCCCCCCCCCCCCCCCCCCCCCCCCCCCCCCCCCTCCCAAAACCCCCCCCCCCACCCACCAACCCGAGAAACTTCTTCCATACACCTCCGAAACCTCAAAATATATATTATAGGGAGTCCGTTATTTCCCAAATTGTGTTTCATGCTGCAAACGCCCTCTAAATTTTTAGGTTTTGACCTAAAAAAAAATATCGGACTCATATCAACCCTTAATATTCATATTAAACCGTGACTAAATCATAATCCATTTCCCATTGAAATAATACGAGATTTTTGCACTTTTTGCAGTTTATTTTATTCCACTGAAACAAATATACCTAAAAATACCGTCAGAACGAGATTTTGTAGGAAATGTAACGCTCTACAAAAAAGGTCTGAATACTTTGTTCGATAAATTCAACCCCTTAAAAGTTATTCAAAGATTAAGTTGTATTCATTAAAACTATCGTTTTTTAATTTCCATCATAATTCTCATTTATATCTCAATTGAACTCATACAGATGGATAAGAAAATAAAAAATACAACAATTAGATAAAAAATAAAGTATATTTTTTCTCATAAATTATAGTATCAAGATTTTTATCGTACTTTTTCTATTTTTACAATTTTTTTGTCAAACCTTTAGTTGTCTTAGTAGAAGTATATTTGGCTCTGTATTCAGCAAAGTCAAATATCCTCCTGCAACTAAAGAATGGTTGACAAAAAAATTGTAAAAATAGAAAAAGTACGATAAAAATCTTGATACTATAATTTATAAGAAAAAATATACTTTATTTTTTATCTAATTGTTGTATTTTTTTTATTTTCTTATCCATCTGTATGAGTTCAATTGAGATATAAATGAGAATTATGATGGAAATTAAAAAAACGATAGTTTTAATGAATACAACTTAATCTTTGAATAACTTTTAAGGGGTTGAATTTATCGAACAAAGTATTCAGACCTTTTTTTGAAGAGCGTTAAATTTCCTACAAAATCCCGTTCTGACGGTATTTTTAGGTATATTTGTTTCAGTGGAATAAAATAAACTCAAAAAGTGCAAAAATCCCATATTATTTCAATGGATGGATAGTAAGGAAATGGATTATGATTTAGTCACGGTTTAATATGAATATTAGGGTTGATATGAGTCTGATATTTTTTTTTAGGTCAAAACCTAAAAATTTAGAGGGCGTTTGCAGCATGAAACGCAATTTGGGAAATAACGGACTCCCTAATATATATATATATATATATATATATTATATGGACTGAACAGGCCTATTCTTAATATTCACATATAGGGGAGTGGGAGGGGGTAATATTGATATTTATAATAGAAGGGCATAGCTTTCTTTCCTTTAGTTAAAATAATTATTAATGATTTTTATTACCTGCTAATGTAATTAATCCTTTGTCAGAAGGTGTTAGTCTTAAATAAGTATTACAAAAATTTGCAGACTCTAATCCAATAAATATGACATATCCGAGAAAATATCCAGTAGTTTGACCAACAGAATTACAGGTTGAAGCATGGCCGACATTACATCTAAAAAAAAAAAAAAATTTTTTTGAACAACATAAAATATGAAATCTTTGAAAAGAATAACTTTTAACAACGAAATCATTGCTAAGAGGTTTGCTGTATCGAATGAAATAAAAAAAATAATTTAAAGTTTAAATTGAAATGTGAAGTATTTGTTTCTTAAAAACCATCTTCCGACATTCTATTATAAAAACAGCCACAATAAATGAATATAAAATTGTTAATCATATATCATTTGTTGTATATGAGATAAATTAGAAAGTACAGATAGTATAGCCAAGGGAATGATAAAGAAAAACCAGACTTGTGTAGTCATTTTTATTTTTTATTTTATTCTAATTAACGACGTTTCAGTCCCAGAACCAGACCAACTTCAGTGCCGAACTACAAATAATGAACCATTTCTTTATGTTTGTTGACTGGATTCAATATGGTCAGTGTAGTCGGTGTGAAATGTACATATTTGATTATTTATGTTCGAAGTAGTGGCTGTGAGATGTATAGATGGATAATTGTAGACAGGAGCAGCCAATAAATAGACTCTGTATGCAGGCTCAATCACCGGAGACGTTTCGGTTCCTTTTATTTAAGAACCATCTTCAGTCCTTACTAGAAATATACATATAACATTAACATTGTATATATAAAAAAATTGATTCTACAAAATTATCAAACAAAAATTAAAATATTTTTGTAAAATAAAAGAAATATTGGTCTTACGATTGAAATACAATTGCACAGAGTTAGTCAATGCTATCTTTGGCATATACATTGTTGTTTCGTCATAAAAATGTTACACATGTATATTCCAGGTCAAAAATATTTTACGATGGTTCCACTGCACAGTGGTCTAGAATGAAAAAAGTTGGCCAAAAATAGAAAAAAGTTTTAGATTTGATTGAAAATTGGTATATAAGAGTTTTCGATGTCGCTGATTACTAATTTTATAATATTTATATAATTTAATAAATTGCAGTGGCGGATCATATATGGCGGATCACTCGTCAAAAATTGCTGGGTATATAAAATTATGCAAAATGTTGATCCAAACATTTAAATAACGTGTTCAAGACCTAGTTCACATCATTAGTATAATCTCAAACAGTTCTCGACCAGTTAGATTATTTTATCAATCCGTTTTTGCGTCATGATGATATTTATTTTTAAAAATAAGAAAAATTATATTTATTCACAATAATATTTCGAAAATGTAATAATACTTTAAATATAGTGTTATTTTTCTAAATTGAATATGTTTATATAAGAAGACAAAGGTCCCTTTATCTACTTTTAATTTAGAAAAATAATACTATATTTAATGTATATTAATAAATAAAATCCGAGGTCACTCCCGGTCAGATTGAAAGATTTTTCAATATTTTTAAATATTAAATTCGGCCCTCCCCCCCCCCCCCGAAATTTCCCAAACACATATACATATATAGGGATATACAGACATCAGCGCAACAAATTTTTCCGCAGGGTGGAAAACTTTGATTCCGCAAAAGAAAAAATGTTCCGCAAAAAATTTCGTGTGAAAAAAAATTTAGTTTCTTAAAAAAAATTTTCCGCAGAAAAATTTTTGAGTTCGCCCCCCCCCGAAAAAAATTTCTATATACGCCCCTGATTAAATTATAAAATTCACCTGAGAGAATTTATTAATATATCAAACTCACCTGTGGAACTATCATAAATATTTTTGACCTGGAATATACATGTGTAACATTTTTATGACGAAACAACAATGTATATGCCAAAGATAGCATTGACTAACTCTGTGCAATTGTATTTCAATCGTAAGACCAATATTTCTTTTATTTTACAAAAATATTTTAATTTTTGTTTGATAATTTTGTAGAATCAATTTTTTTATATATACAATGTTAATGTTATATGTATATTTCTAGTAAGGACTGAAGATGGTTCTTAAATAAAAGGAACCGAAACGTCTCCGGTGATTGAGCCTGCATACAGAGTCTATTTATTGGCTGCTCCTGCCCACAATTATCCATCTATATTTGATTATTGCCAGCCGGTTCAGCGGCTCTGGGGTTCGAAACGTCAGCCTTGAGTTAATAATTAACAAGTCTTGTTTTTCTTCTGATTCTATAACCAGTAAGCCTACAGGCACAGAGCTCTTCCTCGATTTAAAGGGAATATATTAATATGATTCATATTGTTACAATGAATGAAGAAAAATTGAAAGATACCTTTTTAGCATGGTCAATGCCCAACCGTCTACGGCAATATCTTGTGTTGCCGCTAAGAAATTTAAACAGAAAAAGAAGAAAGTTAATGTATTTATACATGGTTTAACTGCGGCATCATTTTCTCCAAGCCATTGATCCACATATTGCGAAATGATGAGCATTAGAAATCCAATCAAATATTGAGAAGGTACAAGCCATGATTTACGTCGACCAAATTTTCTTGAATATATGGAATCGACAATTGGTGCCCAAACCAATTTCAAACTAAAAGGCCAATTTACAAAACTGAATTCTGCCTGGAATAAAAAATATAAATTAGAAACCATACAAAATATATATAGGCTTATACTTATATATTTTTTTCATTTATTTAAGGTCTTTTTCGGACGATTCAGAGCCCATCCCTATTTATTTCAAATGATTGGTAGCCAATTCAAATGAAATAAATAGCACTTAATATTCGCCTGTTCACTCTTTGCAGCTGAAAGAAATATCCTATAAAATGAAATAGTGCAACATTTCTGAGAATTCCCGTCATTTTTACAAATATTAAAAATCCCGAAAACAGAAATAGTCCTTGCCCTTCATAACTTCATCAAAACATCCACATTAAAATATAATATACACCACGGTTCTCAACCCGTGGGCCGCAGACTGATTAGAACTGGGCGGAGTCTAAAAAAGATAAAAATTATATATATTTATATAAAATTATTAGGTCCGATCGAAACAAGATTTTCAACCAAAGCCATAACCGAAACTGAAACTTTATTTCCTATACAAAATTCATTTTACCTTTTTTTTTTTTCTTTCCCGCGATTCCCTATCTCTCTCCCCCACCCCCCCCCACAAAATTCATATCTTTTTTTTTAATCTTTCTTTAATTCCCCCTGATATCTCCCCCGGGGCCAACCCCACTCCCCACCTAGATCCCCCTCTTCTCGTAGAAATCATTTTACCTTTTTTGAGAATCTAAATTTTTTCCCCCATTTTTCTTGGAGGAAAATTTTTTTCTCCTTAATGTGGAAATTATTTGACCTTTTTTTGTGAGTCGTCTTATCTTATCTTTTCAAACTCAGGTTTGCCGGCCGAAAGGTTCAGCTACTTTTTGGCCGAACCGAAACCACGCCGAAACCAGGATTTTTGGCGAAACTGCGAAACCGAATATTCAGTCTGTTCCTAAAAATTATATATGGTATATGCACTGGGCCTCACAGTTTTTTACGGAAAAAGTGGGCCCACATCAAAAAAGGTTGGGAACCACTGATATACACCATTTAAATTTGTAATAGTGTATTTTTGAATTATAGTATTTTTAATTAACTATAATTTTTAATTTAATTCAATAATTAATTATTTTACAACTTTCCATCTTAAACATAAAAGTTTTTCATAGTGATTTTTAAATCATCAATTCCTTTGTTAGTGTTCTTTAATTTAAACAAAAACAAATCTTCTATCTTACATATAGTTTTGTTTTCTAAATATATTTATATTAACTTTTCTCCAAAAAATTGGAAAATATGCTTTTACATATAACTTTTGTCATTTAGATTTCAAAAATAAATGACAGAAGTGAGCTGTAGTAATTTATTTTTTCTATTAATTACTATATATATATATTATTTTTTCAAAAATTCATAAACACTTTTGACAGATATTCGAAATTCTATAAGAATTCATTCTATTATTTAATCATAACTCAAAGATTGAAAGTAATTAGAAGTAAACAAATATAATCACCTGTTGTTTATAGCTGACACCTTTATTTTGCAGGTACATCGGTATGGCTGCACTCAGCCCTAAAGGTATCCCTTGAAGTACATAGAGGAAGAATAAAATAGAAATATTGGACCAGTCGCCGGTTAAATCGGATTTTTCCTCCGCATTGAGTGCAGGTTTAGATGGGTCCTTATTATCATTCTCTTCAATTAATATAGAGTTCTTTGACAGCTGGTTGTTGTTGTTGTTCTGTTTTCTTTTGCTCATCTTTAATTAAAAATAAATATGAAAAATAAAAAATAAATACTTTATATCACATAGGAATTACATTCATATTATAAGATTATGTTATATATTAAAAAGATAAATTAAATTTAACATTTCTAGAATGATATTTTAAAGTACACGTGTCATTTTATTATTCATTAATTCAAGTCAAAAATGTGACGGGTTCACAACGCAGAACTACCAACTGTTGAAGATAAGACGCAGAACTGCCAACTGTTCAAAATAAGGGATAAGGTTAAAAAATTGATAAACATTAGTAGAAAACGCTAATTAAATTTAATTAAAAACAAAAGAGAGAATAAATTATGAAATATTAGATATATAAAAAATTTCAAGAGAGCGGGAAATTTAAAAAATGATTTTAGAATGAAATTGTTAGTAGTCTGCATTTGTTTTTGTCAGATTGACCCAGGGACCTGGATTGACCCATGAAAACTGTTCAACATTTCCAAAACTATTCTCCCAGAGGCCCAAGAATGCAATGCATCTTTCATAAAAGCATTCAAATTCTTCTTTCAACCTATTACGGACTTGCTCATCAAGATTCCTGCATATGTTCTTTGCGCCCATAGGGATAAGTTTGTAGCCTTCCTTTCTGTAAGAGATTTTGAGAGCTTTATGTGCTTCAACAACCTCAAAAGCTGTAGTGTTATCTTTTTCCATTCCTAGGATGGCCTTGTTGAACAGTACAAGCTGTCCGTGGACAAACCACAAGAAGAGCTCGCCCGTTGAATCAGTAAACAAGTTTTTTATTGTTGATGGGCACATTTCTAGGTCTAAAAAAGACCTTCAAACGTCTGTAAAATTCTTTCTAAAGCGGGCATCATTGATAGAAACCGGGTGTTCTTTGTCAAATGAGTTTATGGTACTCTATTTCGGCTAATTCACAAAATTCTTTTAGTTTAGTTACACGTACTGTGTATATATGGAAGTATTTATAAATCTTCACCACTAAGGCCTCTATTTCAAATTTATTATCCGCATTACCTTCCTCTCCTTGAATCTGCCACTGCCTCTCCGGCTTTGCTATTTATTTATTTATTTAAAATTGAGATGTACATAGGGCTTGTTCAGCCCTAAATTCAGTTGAGAGAGTTTAGATAGTTCTTATCAAGAGTCAAAAATATTGGACATATTTTAAAGTAAAAAAAAATCCCGACCAATCCAATCCCGAAGGATTTCCCCTCCCCCTAGGTCAGTGACGGCACCAGCTTTTTCTTAGTGGGGGGCAGGAGTGGAGCAACAGGAGGGGGAAGGGGCGGACTATATACATATAGGCTATATCAACAGAGAAACAAAAAAAAAAATTGGGAGGACATCCGGACCATCGTTGGGGAGGAGGGGGGGGGCAGAGGCGTACCGAGGCAGTTGGGGGCCTGGGGCGGCACTAGAAGAGGGGGCCTTATATGGAATTTTTTTTTTGGGGGGTGCTCATCTTTAAATATCCCTCTCCTCCATACACAAAAATATTTTTAAAATACAGTATATCCCTGAACCCCAAGGGGTCAAAGCCTCTCAAAAGGAAATTTTCATTAAAATTTGTTTTTTTTTTATTTAAATTTTTCCGTTTTTACTTGAGCCCTGAGGGCCCCGGGGCCTCTCAAAGAGAAATTTTCATTAAATTTTTTTTATAAATATATGGGGGCCTATGCCGGATCGGGGCCTGCCCCCCCCCCCCCCTCGGTACGCCACTGGGGGGCGCTTCCCCCCGGTACACCGTCACTGCCCTAGGAGCAAATCCTGGTTTTAGTCTTACAACTCTTGTTAGTCTTAAACACTTCAACAAACGAATGAACGTGCTCTATATCATTCAAACTTATTTAACGAATGCGTAAAAAATAAAACATATCTACGTTTGGCCTTCCCTTTCAATCAGCCTTTTACATATTGATAACACCCACCCCCGTTACCAAACTTCATTGATATGCGTCCTAAGCATTTTCATCTCTGCCAACGCATATTTTCACAAAGATAGACATATGAATGTTAAAAATTCTAAAAAATATCGAATGTTTAGTTCAAGGCCAATTTGGGTAATAAGAATTTTAAAAAACACATTGGCTTTTAATATTTTTAGATAAGACAAATTTTTTAGAGACTAAGGTCATATAGCCCCGAAAACACTAATATTACGATTACTATGAAATAATCTGTACGTTTTCGAACAAAACGTTTTTGCCTAAAACTGTTTTTTCAATGCTTTTCTATGGGCCAAAGCACACCGAAGAGACAAAACACAAGTGAACATGATTCGACATCATTGAACAAAATGTTTTGCCATTGAGCATTTTGCTCAATCAGTGTGCGTTGGCATCAAGCAAAACGTTTTTCTCTTGGACAAAACGTTTTGCCCGAAAAATTTTTGCTCGATTGGTGTGCGTTCAGCCTAAAATATTTTTTTTTTTTTTAATTTTACTAATGATTAAGAACTACTGTAGTTGTTTTGTTAAATTAATTTTGTATTATTTTCTTATAACTTTTTATTTTATTTGAAATTCCTATCGGGATCCCCGTTTATTTGCCCGAGGTGCTTACATGTACGGAGACACACACCTCAAACCCAACCGGCCTCTGGCCGTAGCCATCTACCGGCACCCCGTGAAGTTACATCATTTCCTATCTCTAACTCCTCCTCCTGCTTTCCGTCTCTAGCTAATGAACTAATCCTTATTTCTGGTTCCAACCGGCTCCTTATATCCAACCTCTTCTATGCTATGGAGGATGTCCTAGTTGAGGAGGGACTCCCTCAGCACCGGCGTGTAGCCTACTCCTTTCGAAGAATGCATCACTGAGAGGGAACCTTCTTTACGTCCCTTCCACAGGACGGGATGCCACAGCAACTCCCCCTCCTCGTAGAGTTGCCTGGGGGCTATTGTGGTGAGATCCTATATTCCAATCCAGGGCTTGCTTGAGGATTTGTTTACATTAAATAAATATTTTTATTTAATGAAAAATCCCGCACTTCAAGGATTTGAACAGGGATCTTCTTTGGGGAAGCTGACACCCTAGCTCACTACACCAGCGAGCCCTCTTTCTTGTAACGAAGCGTTACTTTTCCTCCCAACAACTCCTAATCCTCTATAAAGCCCAAATACGGCCGTGTCTTGAATATTGTTCCCACCTTTGGCGAGGGGCGTCAAAAGACGCTCTCTCCTCCTTGGAAGCCATACAGAGGCGTGCAATTAGACTGATAGGTGATTCTACCCTTACTGCATCCCTACAGTCACTAGATCATAGAAGAAGAGTATCTTCACTATCTCTCTTCTACAGGTATTACCATGGTCAATGCTCTGCCGAATTAAAATCAATTATCCCACCCAATGCAACATATTCACGGAACACAAGAGAGGCATCGTCCCAGCATCCCTATGCTGTTCAGATCACGACTAACAGGACTAGTCAATTTCATTCTTCCTTTGTCCCCATGACCTCCCGTGATTGGAACAAGCTCCCTGCGTCTATCTTCCCCAAAACCTACAATCTTCAGACTTTCAAGTCTAACCTCAACAGGCATCTTCTCAGTTCCCGCAGTTGAGTTTCCCCTTTATGCTTCTCCTTTTGTTTTTATTTTCTTCCTGGCTGCATGTGACTATTGGTCATTATAGGTCTTCGGACCTTATGCACCCATTCCAAAAAAAAAAAAAAAAAAAAAACTAGTTTTATTAATGTTTGTACGATTATGTTTTCGTTTCAAATTATTTGTGCAGCATGGCAAATGAATGTTCTACCAAATTTTATTGTTTTCTTATTATACCCCAATGAATCTTCAATTTATTTCAGAATTCGCAGTCATCTACTATCATTAATGCCAGTTTTATGGAACGTCAGATATCAAACCAATACCCTTAACAATACGATATTCTGTCAAAAAGCGTTACCTGACCGTTGGATAAACTATTGTTTAGAAATTTATAGGGACTTTTAAAAAAGATAGAGTTGCGCCTGCCTTGTATACCAAGGGTCGCGGGTTTGAACGCCAGGCAGTTCGATAATTTTATTTAAGCCATTTGGATACCAATAGACTTGACCACGGAAAAAATTGTACTGGGTCTTGATTTTACAAGCTAGACTGGCGACTAGGAATCGATACGCGGTCGACGCTTTTGCCACCCCTGATCTCTAACAATCGATTATGGTTAATGCTTTAATCCCCCCTGGACTTTGTAATATAATTTCTTTAGTTCTTAGTTATTAGTTAGTATAGACAATAGAAAATACTTTTTGATGAATAAATAGCTGTTTGATGAACATTCTTTTTAAAATCTTCTTTGGAATTTCTCTGAATTTATGAGCGAAATCTCTTAAGTGTCGTGAGATCTTAAATTTTCTTCTAATATCTTTTGCAGTAAATGATCTGGTCCTGTAAAAAAAAAAAAGTCTCGAAATCCTACAACAAATTATTTAATTCAAATAAATGAACAATTTTGACGGCATGAACAAAAATTTTTCGGGAGGAATATAAAACCAGCGTTGTCGAACACCTTTACACTTTTATTCTAAGCAGACGTTTCGGTAACCATAACGGTTGCCATCTTCAGTGCCAATGAAAGTTTTCCAAAAGTGTCCCTGTCATATATGGTTTTTCATTAGCCCTGAAGATGACAACCGTTATGGTTACCGAAACGTCTGCTTAGAATAAAAGTGTAAAGGTGTTCGACAACGCTGGTTTTATATCCCTCCCGACTCCAATCTCACATACAATTTAATTTACAAAATTTTTTTATTTTTTGCTATCCTTTAAGGAGCTAGGAGCCAAGAGTTCATTTTGCTTTTGGTCCTTGATAAATAACACTGTTCAACAGGCATAGTTTGAGAGATATTGAGAAAAATAAATTTTAATAAGAAAATTTGCTTTAAAGTGGCTCTAATTTGACAATTTTCAAGAGCAAAAGAATTTTTACCGTTTTTACAATGCTTTTCTATGGGTCAACGCACACGGAGGAGACAATTGAGCATGATTCGACATCATTGAACAAAATGTTTTGTCATTGAGCGTTTTGCTCAATCGGTGTGCTTTGCCATTGAGCAAAATGTTTTGCCTAAAGGGCGTGCGTTCAGCCTTACTGCCACAAATATACACATGTTTAAATAAAGAGAAAAACGTATTTTTTTGAAAGAATCATGTTATTTAAACGTTTTATTGGACAATTTTCAAAATGGAGCTCAAAAGCGATGTTTTATATAATAAAAAGGAAACAATTAGGATCTTGGGGGAGTAATTATCTCTACTTGGATCCGCCCTAACTTCTGGTAATTTTTTATGAATATTAAGAAAAATTTCATTGCCTGAATGACAAAAAAAAAACCTTTTATATGGTAATCTAGTTCAGCGGTTCCTAACCTTTTTTGATGTGCGCCCACTTTTTTCGTAAAAAAAACACTGAGGCCCACCAGTATACAGGATGTTTCAAAAAAGACGAAAATTCATATAAATTTATACAGAGAACCTAGAGAGGTGATTGTAGTGTCAATTTGTAGAGAAACATCACGTTTTGACTCGCCTAGTTCGCTAGTGCCGAATCGCACTATCACGAGCACTATTCAACAGTGGCGTAGCGAAGGGGGGGGGCAAGGAGGGTCATCATGGGGCTACTCACAAAGGGGCGTCAAATGATCCGCAAAAATTACTGGATAATTTTGTCTCAAATTTAAAGCCTAGCTTGAGCCTATGACTTTTATTTTACTTTATTTATTTATTAATTTGCGAGTATATTTTACATATAATATTATATGGTTTTCAAATGGGGGGGGGGGGCGCTAAAAAGGTATTGTGCCCCGGGCGCGAGTTAATCTCGCTACGCCACTGCTATTCAAAGGCAGTTGAGCGTTAATGCTGTGGCTGCCTTCACACCTCCCTCTATGTTTCGGTATGAAAAATCAAAATCATATAAATTTATTCAAAGAAGCTACACAGCTGGTTTTAGTTTTGTTTATAGAGAAACACCAAGTTTTTTCTTTTACCTCAAACTAAAGATGTTCTTCCTTTTATAAAATCCTGCACACATCCATTAGGTAGTCAATTTCTTCCCATACTCTTTAGTTTTAGGTAAAAAAAAAAAAAAAAAACTTAATGTGATTTCCTTTAAACAACACTAAAACCAGCTGTGTAGCTTCTTTAGATAAATTTATATTATTTTGATTTTTCAAACCGAAACACAGAGATAGCTCGGGTGTGAAGAGAGCCATCTTTAACGCTCAACTGTCTCTAGTGCTCGTAATAGTGCGATTCGGCACTAGCGAACTAGATCAGTCAAAACTTGTTATGTTTCTCTACAAATTGACACTACAATCACCTCTCTAGGTTGTCTGTATAAATTTATATGAATTTTCAAATTTGTTAAGTTCTTTTTGAAACACCCTGTATATGTATAATTTTTTTCTTTCCTATAAAGTCCGCGGCCCTGTTACAATCAGCCCGCGGCCCACAGGTTGGGAACCGCTGATCTAGTTCATTTATATTTCCAAATAAACTTTGTACAATTATAAAGTTTTTTAGGTTATCAATATACTAAAATAACACATTTTTATTTATTTATTTTAATTCATTAAAACCTCAGACGCTACTATATATATATAAAATTAGATATATCTCAACTTAATCTACTGCATTTACTTATTCTAAAATTACTTACATATTTTATTAAAAAAAAAAAATAAACTTGATTCAATATCGGAAAAAATAATAAACTTCTACCAGTGAGCGAAATTTATGTTAATAGCTAAAAAAAGCATATCAGCATGAAAATACGTCATTACTACGATAGGATTGATAAAGACTTTATTTATTTATTTCGTCAAACAGAAACCAAGTATTTAACAAACATTTATATCATGACTGAGAGCAGGGCATGCATTATTAGTCCCCCCCCCACCCCCCCCCCAAAAAAAAAGTTTGACTTCTTTTTTACTTTCTCTTACCTCTATATATATGTTAATATATCGTTAATCGGTAAAGTATTAGTACTTTTTGGCCGATTTTGTTCAAAAGCTTATTTTCACGACGTGGGAAGGTGCCTAACTTAAATATAAAATTTCAACCTCCTAGCTCTTTTCGTTCTTGAGATATTTTGTTCACAGACACACACACACAGACAGACAGACACACAGACAGACAGACGTGGGAAGGTGCCTAACTTAAATATAAAATTTCAAGCTCGTAGCTTATTTTAAATCATGCTTAAAAGTGTCCCCACACACAGACCAATTTGCGGGACCCACTTTTTTGGACTCAGGGGACCTCAAAACGTGTATATCCATCAAAATCTCGACATCGAATTATTGACATGATCGCATTACTTTCTCTCTCTATATATTTCATATATAGGATAAGAGAAAGTAAAAGCAAAAAATTATTTACGCCTGGATATCCCGTAAAACTAGAAGAAAAGATGATGGTTTGGTTGCCTATCTAAAGGCGTGCTTTTTATATTTTTTTCAACTAAAAAATGTTTACCAAGAAATAAGTTTCTATATCAGTAAACTATTATTATTTGAAATTTCCAACGGAATTATTTAGCCGAGATGCTTTCGAGCATGCAATCACACACCTCAAACCCAACCAGGCCCCCATGAAGTTACATAATTTCCTCTCTCTCTTACTCCTCTTCGTTCTAGCTAATGAACTAATATGGCGAGTTTCTGCAGGTTACTTTTAACCAAGCTCTTCTATGCTATGGGGATGTCCTAGGTTGACAGGAACTCCCTTAGCACCGAATCTTTTCGAAGAAAACTTCAATGAGAGGGAGCATTCTTTACGTTACAACAGCAATTTCCTCTCTTCGTGGAGTTGCCGTGTGTGAGATTCCAATATTCCTCCAGGACTTGTGGATTTGTTTACATAAAATTAACTTTTTTTTTTTGCCCCCGGCTTGGCGTAGTTGGTAGCGGGCCTTGGATTTGGATACCAAATGGCTTAAATAAGAATGCCTGGTGAATGTGTGTGTGAGTGTGAGTGTGAATGAGAAAAAAGGGTGAGGGTTTAAAAAAAAATCTGGTGTGACTGTCGCACAGCACACAACTTTCTCGTACCTTCGGTAATCGAAAGTTGTGTTCTGTGCTTATCACACCAGATTTTTCGTGTCGAGATATGTTTAGTTTCCGCCGATATATTATAATTCAAGATGTAATCTATATATATAATAATTGCGGAGTGTCCGTCTGTCCGTCCGTCTGTCACGCTCTGTTTGACCAACTTCCCGTTGGAATTTTGAAACGAAATTTTGCAGTCTTATAGAGGATGTTATGGAGAGTCCCGGAAAAATACTCGGGTCCCGAAATTCCTATAACTTTTAGAGTTATTAATTCCTAAAGTTACTCCCATAGGAAATGTATAGAGAAATATTTAAGTATTCTTTGCAGTTGTGTATTCTTTGAATGTAAACATATCCTCAAGCAGTCACTGGAATGGAATACGTAGTGATAATAATTTTCTTTTCATAATTAAATATGGGGATTGACTTCCCCGAGACTTTCTCGTATATTCTTTTGGAATTACGTCTGGGTGTGTGTGTGAACACGATTGCTTAAAAACCAAAGCAGTTAGATCGATGAAATTTGGTATGTGCTCCTTACACTAAAATTGTAGATTTCTCTCAACTTTTAGAGTAAATACGTCACTTGGAAGTAGTACTTTACTTTAAAAGTTTTTTCGAAGATTTTGAAATCTTCAATTTTTTTGTTATATTATGATAAAATACTCTATTTTAAAAAGTTTTTATTCTTTGACATTTTTTCGAAAACTGAATAGTTTTTGAAATAATCAAAGAAGAAATAGAAAATATTCGTTAATTTTGATAAAAAATCAAAACAAAATCATACAGGTTTGATTTTTTATCAAAATTAATGAATTTGTTTATTTCATTTGTAACGAAAAATGTCGTTTTCTTCTGTGATTATTTCAAAAACTATTCAGTTTTCCGGAAAATATCAAAGAATAAAAACTTTTTAAAATTGAGTATTTTATCATAATATAACAAAGAAATGGTCAAACAGAGCGTGACAGACGGACAGACGGACGGACGGACAGACGGACACTCCGCAATTATTATATATATAGATTACATCTTGAATTATAATATATCGGCGGAAACTAAACATATCTCGACACGAAAAATCTGGTGTGATAAGCACAGAACACAACTTTCGATTACCGAAGGTACGAGAAAGTTGTGTGCTGTGCGACAGTCACACCAGATTTTTTTTTAAACCCTCACCCTTTTTTCTCATTCACACTCACACTCACACACACATTCACCAGGCATTCTTATTTAAGCCATTTGGTATCCAAATCCAAGGCCCGCTACCAACTACGCCAAGCCGGGGGCAAAAAAAAAAGTTAATTTTATGTAAACAAATCCACAAGTCCTGGAGGAATATTGGAATCTCACACACGGCAACTCCACGAAGAGAGGAAATTGCTGTTGTAACGTAAAGAATGCTCCCTCTCATTGAAGTTTTCTTCGAAAAGATTCGGTGCTAAGGGAGTTCCTGTCAACCTAGGACATCCCCATAGCATAGAAGAGCTTGGTTAAAAGTAACCTGCAGAAACTCGCCATATTAGTTCATTAGCTAGAACGAAGAGGAGTAAGAGAGAGAGAGGAAATTATGTAACTTCATGGGGGCCTGGTTGGGTTTGAGGTGTGTGATTGTATGCTCGAAAGCATCTCGGCTAAATAATTCCGTTGGAAATTTCAAATAATAATAGTTTACTGATATACAAACTTATTTCTTGGTAAACTTTTTGAAAAAGAAACGCCTTTAGATAGGCAACCGAACTATCATCTTTTCTTTTAGTTTTACGGGATATCCAGGCGTAAATAATTTTTTGCTTTTACTTTCTCTTACCCTATATATGAAATATATATAGAGAGAAAGTATTGGTTTCATGCCAATAATTCTATGTCGAGATTTTGAAGGATATACACGTTTTAAGGTCCCCTGAGTCCAAAAAAGTGGGTCCCGCAAATTGGTCTGTGTGTGTGGACATTTTTAAGCATGATTTAAAATAAGCTACGAGCTTGAAATTTTATATTTAAGTTAGGCACCTTCCCACGTCGTGAAAATAAGCTTTTGAACAAAATCGGCCAAAAAGTACCTTTACTTTACCGATGTACTATTTCAGTTTTTTTTTCGATTTTCTCAAAATTCGTACCAAAGACTTTGTTTGAAATTCATTTTTTTGATCGTCCAAAAGTATCTCAGTGAAATTTTTTGTGAAAATTTATTCAAGTACACTTTACTGATGCTGAAGCATTTGTAGCTCAGCACCATCTATGAATCGCGTGGCCAAGGTTTGAAACTAAGGAGCTATTGGAAACTAAATATATCTCGACACAAAAAATCTGGTGTGGCCAGCACGACCCGACATTAGTAGCGCCGCCTTCTGAAGAATTGCTGAAATATTTCTCTATACATTTTCTATGGGAGAAATCGTAACTTTAGGAATTAAATTTGATGAAGCTCAGGAACCTTCTTTTCAATTTCCAAAAGGATTCGGACCAGTAGGTTCAATTAAAGTCAAAAAAGTTTTTTTAAAAAAACAAAACTTTATTTGACCCCAGACAATGTTTCGTCCACTTGCTGTAGGACTTCTTCAGTGGTTGGCTAAAATATTAATACAAGATGTTTTTTTACTCCCTATTTTTTACAAAATAAAATTAAAAATAAAATTGTTCTTTTACAACTTACAGTCATAGAGAGCCATATAATATAAAATAATCAAACAGTAGGGCTTTAACAAAAAATACATAGACATCTCTTTTCTCTAACTTCTTGCTAAGACTAAATTCTATTTTATCAACTAATACAAATCTCTTAATTTTTCTAATCCAAATCTATTTTTATCATTACTGTTTTTGTTTTTATTAATTTAACTATCTTATTTTAAATAACTTTTTTGTCTTTTTATTTCCCACCACTTTTTTAAATATATTAGTTCACACACATCATAATTTTTTAAGTTTTTCCAAGATGACCCCACATGTCGTACCCAAGGTCTCTGTGTCCACTTTAAAATTCACTGTTTTTTCAATGTTCATTTGAATATAGCAGGCCTCCTTGAATTTTCTTCTCGTGTCATCTTTTTCAAAGCCGAGGATTTTTACATCTTCCAGATTAAATTCGTGGTTCTTGTCGAGCGAATGAATGGCTAGCGCACTGACCAGCCTTTTGTATTGGACGGATTTAAAATGCTCCGATAGTCGAGTTCTTAAAAACCGCCGGGACTCTCCGATATATATATATTTATTGTTGTCCTTTTTGCATGTTTCACACTCCAGATAATAAATTAATTCCTTCCTATTCAACTTGCCGATCTTATCTTTATTGTTGTAGATGTAATTTAAATTCTTTGGATTTTTGAATGAGAATTTTATTTTCGATTCATTTAATACTCTACTTATTTGTTTAGATATTTCAGGTATATATTGTACGGACAGAGTAAAATTATTTATTTCAATATTTTCATTTATTACATTTTCCATCCGATTATTTCTATAAAATTTTTTTTTTTTTTTTAATAGAATAAAAATAATCCATAATATTGATTTCGAAAAATCACTAAATATTCAAAAAATGACTAACATGAAAAAGATAAATAATTTAGTAAAAAATCAAAAAACAATCACAACGCAAAATGATTTTTTGATTAATTTGACTGAGATGAATATTCCCGAGGAAGTGCAATCGGTTCTCCAATTAGGTCCAAAATTCACATATGTGACTCGGAGACAAGCAAAAGAAAATATTATCGAAATGTTATGTGATATTGAATTTTTGCTAAAGAGATCGAAACTTCCCGAATTAGAAAAAGATAGAATAAAAATTAAAACAAATAATATAATTTTAAATTACTTAAATAAACGAATTAATTCTAAATATAACTACGATTATATTGAAAGAATAATTAAAAAGGCCAACATTTTTATTAATTCGATAAAAGAAGAATATGTTATTTTGTCAACTGATAAAGACAATAGGACAGTAATAATGAAAAGGGAAAATTACAATGCAAAAATGAATATTATTTTAAACGATAGAGTGATGTTTGTTGAGGTTAAAGGAAATCCCACGAATAAAATAGAGAATAAGGTCAATAAATACCTCGATTGCCTTATGAAAAACCAAAAAGTGGACAAAAATGATCTAAAAAGATTAAAAAACAAAAATTCATTGCTTCCTCGGATGTACGGGCTATTAAAATACCACAAGGAAGGCCACCCTTTAAGACCTGTTGTTGCCTCCATTGACTCGCCAAATTCAAACTTGTGTGGATTCTTCTCAATTATTTTGAAAAATATAGTAAGTTGGGAGTATAGAATAAAAAACTCCTATCAGGCTGTGGATATTATCTCCAGGCAAGAGATAGAATCGGACGAAATAATGCTGAGCTACGATGTGGTCCAACTTTTTCCTTCGATTGAAATGGATTGGTTGAAGAGAATTATAAATGAAAGATGGGAAGAAATAAAAAATTTTACATGTTTAGATAAAGAAGAATTTGAAGAAGGTTTAGATCTGTGCCTTAATAACAACTATTTTTCATTTAACAATAAAATTTACAAACAAGAAAAAGGAGTGGCCATAGGAGGGAGACTATCGCCGGTATTGGGTGATTTAGCCATGGACTATATCTTAAAAAATACCCTAAAAGATTTCAGTTTTAAACTATTTTTAATTTATGTGGATGATGTTTTTGCGATTGTACAAAAATCTAACATGGATGACATTCTGAGGGCATTGAATAATGTGAATGATAATTTAAAATTCACAATGGAAAGAGAGAAAAATGGAGAACTAAATTTTCTAAATTTAAAAATTATAAGATGTGAAAGAAATTTAAAAATAAACCTTTTTAAAAAGGAAACAAAATCGGACAGAATGATCAATTTCCAATCAAATCATCCAATACAACAAAAAATAAACATTATTAATAATGAACTTCGACAAATTCAAAAAATTTGTCACCCAAGTTTTATAAACGAAAATGTGGAAAAACTGAAAAATAAATGTCGAAAAAACGGATACCCTAAAAAATTTGTAAATTCTATGATTGAAAAATTTTATAGAAATAATCGGATGGAAAATGTAATAAATGAAAATATTGAAATAAATAATTTTACTCTGTCCGTACAATATATACCTGAAATATCTAAACAAATAAGTAGAGTATTAAATGAATCGAAAATAAAATTCTCATTCAAAAATCCAAAGAATTTAAATTACATCTACAACAATAAAGATAAGATCGGCAAGTTGAATAGGAAGGAATTAATTTATTATCTGGAGTGTGAAACATGCAAAAAGGACAACAATAAATATATATATATCGGAGAGTCCCGGCGGTTTTTAAGAACTCGACTATCGGAGCATTTTAAATCCGTCCAATACAAAAGGCTGGTCAGTGCGCTAGCCATTCATTCGCTCGACAAGAACCACGAATTTAATCTGGAAGATGTAAAAATCCTCGGCTTTGAAAAAGATGACACGAGAAGAAAATTCAAGGAGGCCTGCTATATTCAAATGAACATTGAAAAAACAGTGAATTTTAAAGTGGACACAGAGACCTTGGGTACGACATGTGGGGTCATCTTGGAAAAACTTAAAAAATTATGATGTGTGTGAACTAATATATTTAAAAAAGTGGTGGGAAATAAAAAGACAAAAAAGTTATTTAAAATAAGATAGTTAAATTAATAAAAACAAAAACAGTAATGATAAAAATAGATTTGGATTAGAAAAATTAAGAGATTTGTATTAGTTGATAAAATAGAATTTAGTCTTAGCAAGAAGTTAGAGAAAAGAGATGTCTATGTATTTTTTGTTAAAGCCCTACTGTTTGATTATTTTATATTATATGGCTCTCTATGACTGTAAGTTGTAAAAGAACAATTTTATTTTTAATTTTATTTTGTAAAAAATAGGGAGTAAAAAAACATCTTGTATTAATATTTTAGCCAACCACTGAAGAAGTCCTACAGCAAGTGGACGAAACATTGTCTGGGGTCAAATAAAGTTTTGTTTTTTAAAAAAACTTTTTTGACTTTAATTGAACCTACTGGTCCGAATCCTTTTGGAAATTTAGGAATTAATATCTCAAAAAATTATAGGAATAGAATTTTAATAAATGAGAATAGGATCTAAATTGTTCTAAATAATATCTATTTTTGAAATTTGTTTACTGTCTTTATCGGCATTTGGGGCCATTTAGACCCCGACCCTATTTATTTCATTTGATTGGTATCCAATTCACTTGAAATAAATTACTCGCCTGGGACGGGAGGCCCTCTACCTTTGACACCAGAAGCTAATGCTCTAAATAATATCTTAAATCTTAATAATATTTACCGTTGATACAGCCACCTTAATCTTATATCAATATTTACCGTTGCTTGAATGCTGGGTTTATAAGATTGATATTTCGAAGGCATTTATTAGCACTTCTTCATCAGTACATACAAGTTACAATTTCGGATTATAGATTGGCAGCTCTATGCATTACAACCAGCACCAGCTGTCTCGAGCAATAAGGCGTCAATGACGCTGTTTGTAATGCATAGACCTGCCAATCTAACGTTTCGCTCCGAAATTGTAACTTGTATGTGGCATTAGAGTGAGCCGCTGATGAAGAACTGCTAATAAATGCCTTCGAAATATTCGGAGAAAACACTCTAAAATTTATTTTTCTCACTTATAAGATTGGTGTCAGAAATAATGAAACCAGCCTTTAATTAGATCATCTCTACACTTTATATGATTGTCCAAAACATTTGACCTGAATAAAATAGAGACACAAAAAAAAAAAACAGAACACAAATTTGGGTGCTAGCCACATCAGATTTTTTAGATTCCGGGACCTCCTAAAAGTGCATTTCCTTTATAATAGTAAACTACATGTTAATAACAAGAGGAAATAACAATTTTTGATCCACCAGCAACAACAACAAACAACATGTAGAGTTTTTTTTTCCCAATCATCTTTCGAGGCACCCTTAACTCCCTTTGGTCTTTAAGTCAGACAAAGACAGATAGACATGGAGCAAGCGAGACAGAGATATCTTTTATTGATGTCTGGCGTCTCTCGCTGTTGCCATGGCAACGGACAATCTTGGTTGAAGTGAGAAAGAGGACGAGGAGAGAGAGTGAGATACGAGTAACACGCAAGTACAAGACCTGTGCGAAAAAAATTCATTTTTTCTCTCTAAAACAGAGTTTTCGAACCTTTTGATGGTCACGGCGCCCTTGGGAATAACATTAAACACTATAGTCGGAGAGGTGGCGACAAAAATGGGCTGAAAATTTTCAGAATAGGTTGCAACATGTGTAATATTAACTGTTTTCTGAAGGCTTAAAATTTGTAGACAACGAGCAAATAGAATATTAAATAGGAATCTACCAGTAAGACAGCGAAATTTTGGGGCACGTGGCTGGCGTCAGCGCTAGTTCAAACCTGTCAAAAACTATCATACCCTAAAGGAGTGGTTTCCAAACTTTTTGTTGCAACGCCTCCCCCCCCCCTCCTCTGTTTGTAAAATAATACAAAAACAAACATTTTTTCATGCTAAAAATTATAAATTTATATTAAGGTGGAGTAAAAAAAAAATACCAAGACATATAAAGCCAAAATTATTTCTTTTATTGTAACGTTTCGGTCATTGGTTTAGGCCATCTTCAGAGCCAGTGGTGAGATGAAATTAAATTTTAATTTTCATTCAACGTTTCGGCCAATGTAAACCATCTTCAAAGCAGGAGGTGAGTATAAATGAAATTTTGAATGAAAATTAAAATTTCATTTATTCTCGCCTCTGGCTCTGAAGATGGCCTAAACCAGTGGCCGAAACGTTACAATAAGAGAAATAATTTTGGCTGTATTGGGATCTTTAGCATTTCAATACGCTACCTGGTGGCTTAAATTCGAACTAGCGATTGTAGGATAAACCTTCATACGTTTAACGTGATATAAGGGACAAGAACATTTAAACATCTGATATAATTGTATTATTTAAAAAAAAAGTTATAACCCACGAGTAAACATTATTGTTAGATTAATAAATAATACATACATACACTAATATATTCACAAATATGAAATTTTCTCCTTATAAAAATAAAAGCAATGTGTATCTACTTTGTGTTTATGGGTGTAAAAGTCATGCATCTAAGCATGAAACAGTTCGATTTCATTATTTTCCAAAAAAAAGACAGTATAGTGAAAATTATAAATAATTTTATTGTAGAAGAATCAATCTATCAGATTTAGAAACCTTCTTTTTAATTTTTGCCTCTATCTTTTTCTTGTTTTTCTCTAAAACAATTGTGCTCGAGCAAAGGCCTCTCATATCGTATTTTTTTAAGAGCTGATTTATGTGGTGCACTCCAAACCCATTTTTTGTCTGTACACGTGATATTTTTTAAATCTTCTAAATTATTTTTGTAAGTATAAAAAAAAATTATTAATTTTATATTTAATTACCGGTATTAATTTTTTAGTTAATTTATCATTTATTTATCTTGTATTTATTATTACAATAAAATATTTCAAACACTTTTTGGCTAACATCATATCAGATATCATAAATAGCGGTTACAGAATATAAGTACAGCCCCAAATGTGCTTGCAGGTACTTCCTAATCCAGCCTTATACGAGCATCCATCCCAATTGTTATTATTATTATAAAATTTTATCATTTATTTCATGAAATTCTTCTCGTAAACTTGTCGTTTGTAAACAGAAAGCAAGAATTTGGTCTGTCATTGAAACTGTCATTACTATTACTCACTTTAAAACATGACCAGGATCAATAATATTGTCTCCACAAATAAAATTTCTATTAGTAAGTGTGGCAGAAGAAAACCTACAAATTTCCTGTATCGTCACACCCATTTTTTATTTTTAATTAAACTTTTTGTCTCATAAAACACGTGTACTTGCGTATCAGCTCAGCCATTCAATCCTACAATCGTTAGTTCATTTTTTGCCACCAGGTGAAGCCACGCCTCTCCCATAGATCCCAATATGTCTTGGAATTTTTAATAATACTTCCATCCACAAAGACACCATACCTCACCATAAATTTATATAATAATATTTTTTTTTATTTTTTTATTTATTCCTATTTATAAAACTAGCAATCATTTAGAAAATTGCTCGATGTGGTTAACATTCGCGCCTCCCCTTAGACTAGTCTGCGCCTCCCTAGGGGGGCGCGTCTCACAGTTTGGAAAACGCCCCCTAAAGTGTTTTCGGAAGGCTGAAACTTTCCAAAATAATAATAAAAAAGCGGACAAGTTAATTAAGCTGCTATGGGAAACTAAATATATCTCGACACAAAAAATCTGGTGTGACTGGGGCACGGTACACAACTTTCTTTTACCTTCATTGTGTCAGTCACACCAGATTTTTTGTGTCGAGATATATTTACCGTGGTTCGACTCCCGGCGGCACACCCTTATTTTTTCGGATATATGAATTAATAAATATTTAATTCTATAAATTTCGCGGCTCACATACGCGATATCTATAATATCTTAAATATTATATATAATTTCTTATTTATGAGATATATTTAGTTTCCCAATAGCACCTTAATTAACTTGTTCGCTTGTTTATTATTATTTTGGAAAGTTTCAGCCTTCAGAAAACACTTTAGGGTACGATATTTTTTCACAGATTTGAACTAGCGCTGACGCCACGTGCCCTAAAATTTCGCTGTCTGACTGTTAGATTCCTATTTTATATTCTATTTGCTCGTTTTTTGCAAATTTAGAGCTTTAATAAAACAGTTTATAGATATTATTTAATATTACAACTTTACCGGCTTATTTTCGCCAAAGGCTCCGGTACTGGAGGTGCTGACTCTAGAGTATGTTTCCATTACTAAAATGCAACCTATTCTGAAAATATGTAATTAATGCAATTGATATAAAAATGTAATTGATTCTTAATTACATTTTTTACATTAATTAGTAATCATTGTGTTAAAGAATAATTAATTTTTTGCCTTTAATTAATTTGCTGGAATCTTCCAAATGAAATGCTTGTTTTTCTATGGGCAGATCTAACGCCATCTCTTGCCGCCTAGAGTAGCCAGCTTCTGAATCGGCTAATAACGGTTTTTAGAGACTCGTTCCTTAAAAGTTAAAAACAATCTATATCTCTATCCATATAGATGACAAAAAATAAGAAAGTTGAAATTTAATATATATGACGAATTATAAAATAATAATTGTGAGATTTAATTATTCAATTTTTAATTTTAATTACCTATATCTATATTTTATTTTAATACTTTTGCTATTTTATCAAAGACAAATTCTGTCTGTCTGTCTGTCTGTTTGTAACGCATAGACTCCGAAACTACCAAACAGATTCTCATGGAGATTTTTTTAATAAGTAGAGTATTTTCCGGGGATGGTTTTAGGCTATAATTATGTCAAATTAGGGGTAGGGAACCCCCCTTATCAGGGGATCACAAATCTAGAATTCTTCCATTGGAAAACATTGTATTCTCTCCCATGATTGTAAACAAATCCTCAAGCAGGCACTGGATTGGAATGGAATAAGGCGGGCGACGCGGCTAGTATCATTCAAAAATTGAGAGCTATGATAAAACAAATTTGCTTTGATATTTATTTATTTAATTTTTCAAATACCAAAAACAATTCATGAATACTGATAAAACATATTGAATAGATGATTTTTTTTTTTTACAAATTTATTAGGATTGATTCCACTGGCCATAGCTATTACAAAATTACATACATATAAATCAGTACAAATAAAAATTCATATACAAGATCAACATTTTAATTTCAAGCTACCATGAGGGCATTTGCTGATTAATTGTTGTTCTCGCCACAATCCCATTCTCGGCATCCGAGGTGATCATAATTAAAGTATCGATTTCCCTGACAGTCGCCGTGTTGGGCATCTTCGTCGCTATCCGAGTGACATCTACAAAGAACATTCCAATATTACATTAATTATGTATTTCTACTTGTGGAGAGAAATAAAAATGGCATATTTAATAGAAAGAAAAAGTTTTTTATTCGGAGTAAGTTACAATGTCCTCGTCTCAGTTAATCAAGTACAAAATCTGAATTCCTTATCTCTAAAAGGTATATATGGGGCATTCCACGCCAACTCGACCACTTTTGAACCCGACCATTTTTGATTTGGCTGAAACTTTGTCATCTTTTTGTACCCTATTGCCCATTCTCCATGGGACCCGGAAGGCCCCATATTGACTCAATTTCTGTTGGGTCGGGGAGCTTTCTGCCCCCCCCCCGGGGGACCACCCTAGTTACGCCAATGAATATCCTTCATCGGTAATTCGCAACCCCATTATCATGTAGATCCACCCTTTCCATTCCTAAATTATATTTTGAAATAACATTAGGTTGAGATATATTTCCTTCTGATTTCGATGTCCCAACATATCTCTTTACAGTATTTAGGGGCTCATTATTGTAGCCATTACTACATACAGTTACAACAGTATTGTCATTCAATCGGACTAATGTAATAACCCATATATAAACAATAACCATAGGTAGTAGGGATCAAGGGGACGGGATGATGCATGTAACAAAAATTTATTTCCATTTGCCAATCAAGTAGGCAAGAATATATCATAAATAATGTATAAAAAAATAATTAACCAAAACATTTAGATACTTTATGAGAAAAAATTTTTTTTAGGTACTGGTTCGAAAACGCACCAGTGGCTTGATATGGGTTAATAAAGGAATATCATAACTGAAGTTGGAAAGTTGTAATCTGTGCTTGTCCTATTGACCTATATTTTGTTTCTGACATTCCGTAATATCTTTGGGTCTAATTTTAATTTTTTTCAAATTTTTATTTATTGACTTTTTACGAGAAATTTTATATTTTCTTTTTTCTTACCTGAGATAATTTTTGCAGTCACCAATAATAGGAATTTGTTGACCTTGACGGTGGCAATGCAGCTTGTCCTCGGCGGGGGTTGTTTGATTGATTTTCGAACAATCCACATTCTGTTTATCACATGACTCATCCCAAATCACTTCGGCAAAAACAGCCGAGAAACAGATCACCTAAAAAAAGGGAACATTGTAAAATTTATTATAAATGGACCCTGTTATGCATTAGTGTGTCAAGCGCCAAAAAAAAAAAATTAAAAATTGATTTCTTGTATTTCATAGGGAAGATAGGAGAAATGGTTGCCATGGTAACAAAATATAAATATTTTCCCATACTTATAAATTTTACATCTGAATTCAAATGTTCCGTACTGTCGGGAACTAAATATATGTCGACACAAAAAATCTGGTTTGACAAGCACAGAACACAACTTTCGATTACCGAAGGTAAGAGAAAGTTGTGTGCTGTGCGCCAGTCACACCAGATTTTTTAATTCAAATTTCTATAGGTCTATATATGTGTTGAAATTTTATTTATTTATTTATTTTTTTAATCTCCTAAAAAAATGAAAATTTTGAGTTTTGACATTCTTGAAGTAAATGAGCGACATATTAGAAGGAGGCATTAAATTCCAAGCACTATTATAACTGATACACGCCGTATTTACTTACAGCTACAATGATGGCGGCTTTCATTTTGTCGTTTGTTGCAATTCTACTTGTCTAATTTTCTTCCATTCCATTTTTATATATTTATACCAAAAATTAATCACAATTTCTAATCTTATCAATGATAACATTTGAATAAGGAAGAGTTTAAAAAAATACTCTCTCGCGCACTTATATTTTATCGTATTAATTAAATACAGTATAATATCACACCGTTTTCTTAGAAATTTAATTATTTAGAAAATCTGATATTTTCACAAGTATGAGAAAAAAAAACATTTTCTACTTTTATTAATCTATTATAGTGACTCTTTAATTAAAGCCGTTGCTCTAGTCTTTGCCGGCTTTGAACAAACAATTTGCTACGTTGCCTATCCTATGAATACGGTTGAAAACAATACGCCAATATAGTGATATGTCTTCTAGGGAGATTAATCACAGATTTTTTGACAAAATTGAGGGCTATTTGTTTTTTTGACACCGCATGGTCCTGAAGAAGGAGTCGTTTTGGCTCCGAAACGTCGACTTATAGCGGACGGAATTCATCCAAATAAATTGCCTGATCATCAGCTCCGGATTTCATTTACTCATCATTCTCAATAATATCCACCAGGCTACCCCTGTCTTCATCAATCAAAACGTACTGTTAAATTCTCGCACGCTGATTCTATTCTATTTGACTCTGAATATGGCATCGATTAAAGATCGAAATATCATCAGAGTAGATTTAATTGAAAAATGTTGGTGATAAAGACTATGGACTTATTCAACTAAAAATATGTATTTCATATATAGGGAGTAAAAAAGAAAGTAAAAATTATCTAGAATACTCCAAAAGTAAATATAAAATTTTTTATTGATTGAATATACTGTACATTAAGATTAAAAACGCGATTTTAAAGCCCGGTCCAGACGCTACGTTTTGCACAACCTTTTGTCTGCGCAGTTCAACACGTTGCGTTAAAACGTTGCGTGTGGACAGGAAATTTGCGCAGTTTTGAGCCCGGCGGGAAGACGGTACAGCTTCAGCGATAACTGAGCAAATTAGCTTTGAAATCCATGACCTGTGCGGACAAATCGGTGCATGTGGACGCTTGCTCCATGTTCCGAATCGTTTTGTTCCTCAGTTTTCCCTAATCACTCCACGATGGCTGACCTTCGGCAATGTTCTAGAGAGTTTTTAACTGATTTTATTGCACTTTATGAAAGTTTCCCATGTATTTGGCGTGTTAAATCGAAGGAGTATAGTAACAGGGAGAAAAAGGGGAAAGCCCTCCTTTTTAAAAGCCACTTACGCGACCACTTCGAACGCCCGGTTCTTCTAAGATGTTCTAATATTTTTTTCTAACGAGAGAGCATGCAAAAATTAACCACAGGAGAACCTCCCCCATGACGATATCACACAAGACTGAGCAAAAAATACAAATATGACTGCACCGTCTGGACACTCAAAATTACAACGTTTTCACTCCGTCTTAAGACCGCGCAGACTTAAAAGGTTGTGCAAAACGGAGCGTCTGGACCGGGCTTAATACCCTTAATTGAATAATTTTCTGAAAATTTTCAGTTAAACGCCTACGATCCGAAAAAAAGTTTAACCTGCATCGTAGTTTCATAATACCACACAATGATTTTTCGAGCCCCGAGTTAATTCCTTCAGATTCTTAAATAAAATGACCTCCTGAATCCAAATATGACCTCCGTTTTCCCCTATCACGTACAGTTTTCGGCGGACAGCCCCCTACTTATTTTCAACCTTTTTCGTTAATTTTCGGGCCATGAATTAAATTGCAAAAAAATCATTAAAAATGATCGATTTTTTCTGTTGTTTTTTTTTGCCAGTTTTTCACTGTTTTTCTACATATTCTAGCTAACAGAGCCCCCTCACCCTCCCTTAAACATCCATCACCAAAAACAAAATATATAGGATAAAGCGAGTCAGGTGTGAGCGATCGTAAGAAGATGGAAGATTCAGGCTGCACAGTTGGTCAAATTTGCAAATATTGAAGAACATAAAAGAATGTGTATAAATAATTTTAAATTTCTAAAGGTTCACCAAAAAAAAAAGATCGTTATAACCGCATATTTGCGAATTCGACCGACTGTGCAGCGTGGAGCTGTGAATCTTCCATCTCCTTGCAAGGGCTCGAAATCGCTCACTCGCTTTATCCTATATATATATTTTGGTTTGTTAAGGGATGTTTAATGAAGGGTTGGGGGGGGGGGGGTCTGTTAGCTGGAATATGTAGAAAAACAGTGAAAAAATTGCGAAAATAACGGAAAAAAATCGATCATCAAAATCAGAAAGAATTATCTCAGGGCTTTTTTTCTTGCCGATTAGTGTTATTAAATAAAAAGCAATACATTTCCTAAACAAAGGATGAGATATGAGATTTTATTAGAAATTCAAAATATTGTAATTGAAGGTATTAGTTAGTTCATCTGATCCCCATTTATATTAGTGATTATCTTTGAAATTGTTTGTTAATCCGTTTTCTAGATCAGGGGGGTTGATAATTTGATTGGGAGGGAGTGTGTGTGTGTGTGGGACTTCGATCACCCTGCTAGGGGTCTCTAATCAATTACTTTCTTAATTAAACGGAGAACTACGAGAGACCTAAAAGAATTTTTTAATTAAAACATTCTACTTTTAACTTCATTAAAAATGATGTACGATTTTTTTCTTCTCTTAGAATATAGGCTAATAAAAATTTTAATATCATACTTATATATAATTGCCTTAAACCGTGTCCGATGTGTGAAACAACCAATCAGGCCTCAGGGATAGCGCTGATTGGCGAAATACAGAGAGGGCGGAGCCGGAGAGGCAAATTCAAATTTTTTTTAACCAGGAGAGATATCAATTTGGTTTCTTCCCTAAAGCCTTCCCTTGATAATAATATAAATTCGTTCTTTCAGAGTTTTTTTTAAATTCGGCAGCCCCCCCCCCCCAAATTTTTTAATTCTTCTACATCTTCAAATATAAACATGCTTTTTTGGATTTAAAATTCTTGAATGAATATCTATCAAGGGATTTAAAAGTTTAAATATTTTTTGTGTAATTGCCCCCCCCCCCCCGAAATTTTTAATTCTTCTATTTCTTCAAATATTAACATGCTTTTTTGGATTTAAAATTCTTCAATGAATATCTATCAAGGGATTTAAAAGTTTAAATATTTTTTGTGTAATTGCCCCCCCCCCCCCCGAAATTTTTAATTCTTCTATTTCTTCAAATATTAACATGCTTTTTTGGATTTAAAATTCTTGAATGAATATCTATCAAGGGATTTAAAAGTTGAAAGATTTTTTGTGTAATTCCCCCCCCCCCCGAAATTTTTAATTCTTCTATTTCTTCAAATATTAACATGCTTTTTTGGATTTAAAATTCTTCAATGAATATCTATCAATGGGTTTAAAAGTTTAAATATTTTTTGTGTAATTGCCCCCCCCCCCCGAAATTTTTAATTCTTCTGTTTCTTCAAATATTAACATGCTTTTTTGGATTTAAAATTCTTCAATGAATATCTATCAAGGGATTTAAAAGTTGAAAGATTTTTTGTGTAATTCCCCCCCCCGAATTTTTTAATTCTTCTATATCTTCAAATATTAACATGCTTTTTTGGATTTAAAATTCTTGAATGAATATCTATCAAGGGATTTAAAAGTTTAAATATTTTTTGTGTAATTGCCCCCCCCCCCGAAATTTTTAATTCTTCTATTTCTTCAAATATTAACATGCTTTTTTGGATTTAAAATTCTTCAATGAATATCTATCAAGGGATTTAAAAGTTTAAAGATTTTTTGTGTAATTCCCCCCCCCCCCGAAATTTTTAATTCTTCTATTTCTTCAAATATTAACATGCTTTTTGGATTTAAAATTCTTCAATGAATATCTATCAAGGGATTTAAAAGTTTAAAGATTTTTTGTGTAATTCCCCCCCCCGAAATTTTTAATTCTTCTGTTTCTTCAAATATTAACATGCTTTTTTGGATTTAAAATTCTTCAATGAATATCTATCAAGGGATTTAAAAGTTTAAAGATTTTTTGTGTAATTGCCCCCCCCCCCGAAATTTTTAATTCTTCTGTTTCTTCAAATATTAACATGCTTTTTTGGATTTAAAATTCTTGAATGAATATCTATCAAGGGATTTAAAAGTTTAAAGATTTTTTGTGTAATTGCCCCCCCCCCCCCGAAATTTTTAATTCTTCTGTTTCTTCAAATATTAACATGCTTTTTTGGATTTAAAATTCTTCAATGAATATCTATCAAGGGATTTAAAAGTTTAAAGATTTTTTGTGTAATTGCCCCCCCCCCCGAAATTTTTAATTCTTCTGTTTCTTCAAATATTAACATGCTTTTTTGGATTTAAAATTCTTGAATGAATATCTATCAAGGGATTTAAAAGTTTAAATATTTTTGTGTAATTGCCCCACCCCCCCCCCGAAATTTATAATTCTTCTATTTCTTCAAATATTAACATGCTTTTTTGGATTTAAAATTCTTCAATGAATATCTATCAAGGGATTTAAAAGTTTAAAGATTTTTTGTGTAATTGCCCCCCCCCCGAAATTTTTAATTCTTCTGTTTCTTCAAATATTAACATGCTTTTTTGGATTTAAAATTCTTCAATGAATATCTATCAAGGGATTTAAAAGTTTAAATATTTTTGTGTAATTGCCCCACCCCCCCCGAAATTTATAATTCTTCTATTTCTTCAAATATTAACATGCTTTTTTGGATTTAAAATTCTTCAATGAATATCTATCAAGGGATTTAAAAGTTTAAAGATTTTTTGTGTAATTCCCCCCCCCCCCCCCCGAAATTTTTAATTCTTCTGTTTCTTCAAATATTAACATGCTTTTTTGGATTTAAAATTCTTCAATGAATATCTATCAAGGGATTTAAAAGTTTAAAGATTTTTTGTGTAATTGCCCCCCCCCCCCCCCGAAATTTTTAATTCTTCTGTTTCTTCAAATATTAACATGCTTTTTTGGATTTAAAATTCTTCAATGAATATCTATCAAGGGATTTAAAAGTTGAAAGATTTTTTGTGTAATTCCCCCCCCCCCCGAAATTTTTAATTCTTCTGTTTCTTCAAATATTAACATGCTTTTTTGGATTTAAAATTCTTCAATGAATATCTATCAAGGGATTTAAAAGTTTAAAGATTTTTTGTGTAATTCCCCCCCCCCCCGAAATTTTTAATTCTTCTGTTTCTTCAAATATTAACATGCGTTTTTGGATTTAAAATTCTTCAATGAATATCTATCAAGGGATTTAAAAGTTTAAATATTTTTGTGTAATTGCCCCCCCCCCCCGAAATTTATAATTCTTCTATTTCTTCAAATATTAACATGCTTTTTTGGATTTAAAATTCTTCAATGAATATCTATCAAGGGATTTAAAAGTTTAAAGATTTTTTGTGTAATTCCCCCCCCCCCCGAAATTTTTAATTCTTCTATTTCTTCAAATATTAACATGCTTTTTTGGATTTAAAATTCTTCAATGAATATCTATCAAGGGATTTAAAAGTTTAAAGATTTTTTGTGTAATTCCCCCCCCCCCCCCCCGAAATTTTTAATTCTTCTGTTTCTTCAAATATTAACATGCGTTTTTGGATTTAAAATTCTTCAATGAATATCTATCAAGGGATTTAAAAGTTTAAAGATTTTTTGTGTAATTCCCCCCCCCCCAAAATTTTTAATTCTTCTGTTTCTTCAAATATTAACATGCTTTTTTGGATTTAAAATTCTTGAATGAATATCTATCAAGGGGTTTGAAAGTTTAAAGACTTTTTGTGTAATTGCCCCACCCCCGAAATTTTTAATTCTATTTTTTTAAATATTACCATGTTTTTTTGGATTTAAAATTCTTGAATGAATATCTATCAAGGGGTTTAAAAGTTTAAAGATTTATTGTGCAATTGCCCCACCCCCGAAATTTTTATTTTAAAATTCTTGATTTTTTCTAATAGGTCCCTGTCCGCCTGATTTCATTTGCATGCCCGTTGGCTCGAATCAGTTTATTAAAGGGAAATTTAGGCTTGCTTCTTGCCCGTAATTTTCTCATGGCCTTCAAAACCCAGAGGCCGGGCAGGGCGAATACTCAAATTTTAAACTTGATTCATTGTATTTTCATTTAGGCAAAAATAATATGGGCTTTAAAATTAAGAGAAAAACTACTGATCACGTATCGAGACGCCGCCCGCCAGGGCCAAGTTGAGATGGGCGCGGCGAAGCCGCGCCTTTCTCAACTTGTATTGTATAATCGTCCAAAATAATTTTAGAGAAATTTATTTACTAACTATCCGCACCGACCACCTTCGGCGGACTTCTCCCTAGACACCTGCGGCGGACCCTCGACTTTTCTTAATCATGTGCCGCAATTTTTTCGCAAGTTTGGAGTGTTGTGTTTTTCCCGAAATCTTCAAGGTGTTTTTAATTAAAAATTATAAAACTTTAACGAAAAAAGAGCAGATTTTTTCTGATGTATAATATTATAGGTTCCTCTTAATTTATACAGTTCTTCTTCTTCTTCTTTCTTCGCCTGATTATTCCGGCGGTGCGGGATCGGCGGGAACGGTTTTTGCGACCGCGAAAGAATAGAACAGGCCTGCCCGTCGCACGGGCTGACGCCTGTTGAAAAGAGGAAGAAAGAGACATACAAAGGAACTGAAGGACTGCCTGTCCCAGCTCGGGCAGCTCGTGGTCGCCATCCGCGTACCCACTAGATGTGGGCCCCTGAGCAATCTTAATTTATACAGTTGTATAGTCCAATAGCGGGGGCTCGCTGGTGTAGTGAGCTAGGGTGTCGACTTCTATAAAGAAGATCCCTGTTAAAATCCTTGGCATGCGGGATTTTTCATTAAATTAAAATATTTATTTAATGTAAAGAAATCCTCAAGCAAGCCCTGGATTGGAATATAGAATCTTACCACAATAGCTCCCAGGCAACTCTACGAGAGGGAGTTGCTGTGACATCCCGTCCTGTGGAAGAGACGTAAAGAAGATTCCCTCTCAGTGATGCCTTCTTCGGAAGGAGTAGGCTACACGCCGGTACTGAGGGAGTCCCTCCTCAACTAGGACATCCTTCCGAGCATAGAAGAGGTTGGATAAAAGGAGCCGGTTGGAACCAGAAATAAGGATTAGTTCACTAGCTAGAGACGAACGCAGGAGGAGGAGCTAGAGATAGGAAATGATGTAACTTCACGGGGTGCAGGAAGATGGCTACGGCCAGAGGCCGGTTGGGTTTGAGGTGTGTGTCTTCGTGCACTTAAGCACTTCTGGAAAATAAACGGGGATCCCGATAGGAATTTCAAAATAATAAATAAATAATAATAATAATAATTGGTTTATAAGCCAACAAGGACTGAGGATGGACGAATAAAATTTTGTCCGAAACGTCTCCCTTGGGGCATTTGGCATCCAAGGGCTCTCTTTATTTGCTGCACCCGTACTTGCTCTTTTCCATTCCAATTAATAATAAATACTTGCAGAGGGCTGCATATAAAAATAATATTTATTTTTCTAATAAATTGATTGAAGTTTTACCAGTGAGGCTTAGTAAAAATAAAAAGGGTTAGAAGCGACGATCTCCTTTAGGTTTTGGGGGTTGGGGGGGTTCTACCTCACAAAAAAAGGAGGCTTCCTGGAATCGTTGATTAAATGCATAGACACGTTCCCCGTTTCAGGTTCCCGTGTTGATCGATATCCCATCGCGCGTTAGGTTATACATTTTCATTAGCATTCAAACATCAGGAGCGACTTTCTTAGAAGGTGTCCCATTAATTGCACTTAAACACCAATTAGATAACAGAGCGTTGAATTAATTAAGATAAGATTTATCATTTTTTTTTTCTTTTTCTTTGATGATAATAAACAAATAATATTATACGAGATTATTATATTTATATATAGGTCAGAAATAATAACAAGAGAGATATGAAAATGGATTTATTTTTTCCGATATAAAAAAAGATATTAATTTTCTTTATTAGTATTGTCAATTAAATATGTTATTTTCTCTATTTATTTGTTTCTGTTCGAGTTTTAATGAGATCATAAATTTGTTGTTGTACAGACATTATATTTTTTATGGGGAAAGGGTTAACAGGTGTACAACCATTCAATTCTCACCTATTGAAAAAAATTTTATTTTATTTTCCTCTTTGTACTGTGAGAAAAAATAAATAAATTAACTTGTTTTTGCGAAATTTTATTAGTCGTCGAGGTTGATTAAATCAGTAAGAAATTATTCATGGAACAAAGTTTATAAAATTATTGAGCTTCTACCATAATCACTTTTTTTTACGTCACTTCTGAAGTTGTCGTTAGTTTTGCTTAGATCATTTCTCCTATAAGGTTTATTTTATGCAAATATTTCCCACTTACGCTATTAATTAAAAAAATATATCCATCAAAATCTCGACATCGAATTTTTGACATGATCGCAATACTTTCTCTCTCTATATATTTCATATATAGGGTCCGAGAAAGTAAAAGATGAGATAAAAACATCTGGTGTGACTGGCGCACAGCACACAACTTTCTCTTACCCTTCGGTAAAGGAGCGTACAAGTATTACGTAACGCAATTTTTGAAGATTTTTGACCCCCCCCCCTCTAGACGTCACGTAACGCTCAAGTGGCCATTTTATCTAAAAGTCACAATTATGTTCCGCAAAGTATCGGAAAGTCGCTAAAATACCAGTTACGTAACGCGTTGTTCAACCCCCCTCCCCCTTGCAACGCATGGTAACGTTTTACAAGACCCACCCCCTCAAATTGCGTTACGTAATACTTGTACGCTCTCTAAGAGAAAGTTGTGCACCGTGCTGGTCACACCAGATATTTTGGGTCCGTGGCATTTAGGTTAATAACCAATATTAAAGAGCATTAAATTTCCGTTTTACTGGTTCTATGCAAAATTTCATTTAATCTTTCGTTAGGATATAATAGAAATATCAAAAATTTTAGCAAAAAATCGATTTTTGGCCAACTTCAAGGGCTTTGAGCCTCGGGAAAAAATTTTCGGATCGATGGCAAACTTTGCACATCTTATTTTTTTTGTAAAAGGAAACTTTTGAGCAGCGTAAAATAAGGAAATTCAGAAATTGATTTCAAAAGGCCACCCTAATGTATATCCACCAAAATCTCGACATCGAATTTTTGACATAATCGCAATACTTTCTCTCTCTTTCTATTTCTAAGAGAAAGTAAAAATCTGCAAAATATTATGTTAAGATCAAATACCCACACAGCACAAAATATTGCTGGAATGTTGTAAGAATATTACTTCGCAACATTCGAAATATTTTCCAGAAGATTCCTATGTCCTATATAGGACATATGTCTATTTAAGTTGCGGGGGAATATTGCCAGAATGTTGCAGGAATATTCCATCTATATTCCAGCAACATTTCTATGTCCCCGCTTTTAAGTTGGGGAGGGGGGGGAGATTTTGCAATGCATTGTTCCCAGTATATTACACTGCAATGTTGCCAATATATTGGGATGGAATATTGCCCGCAATATTCTTTCAATTTAACTTAAAGATATTTAATTTAGGATAAGTGTAAAGGAGAAGAAAATCAGCAGCTAGTTTTATTTCATTATTTTGTTCCCACCATGTTGACGTTTCGATCCCGGCTGGGTGGCAAATGCCTCTGATTACAGCAATATTTTGTGCAGTGTGGATAATGGTAATGTCTCCTTCCTTTCTACTTATTATACTATAGGGCCTAAAATATAACTTTTTTTGCAGTTTCATCCATTTTGATGTATAATATTTGTTCCATACATACAACTCAACGCGTTCTCTTAAAATTCCGACTTTTATCAATCATATGCTTTCTTTATCTATATCCAGTAGCCAAATGGCTATGGCTTTTTTTTTACTCTATAACTTTCATTCCTTGGTCTTCAACATCGAATTCCATTTTATTCTTTTCTAATCTTGAGTTTCTTCTAAAAAGCACAAGGTGTCTGCAGTGCATGCCCAAGCATTTTAATATACGTGTCTTCATCCGAAAATATTTTCTAAAAGGAGTAAGACATAACGACAGAATGACATTTTGGAATTACTAAAAAAAAAAAGAAAGAACTGTTTGAACCTACCCTAAGAAGAGAACGAGAAAGGGCGGGAGCGCCTGGGCGGTTGCCATGGCGACCATCCCGAGCCGACGCCGATGGGGGTAGCATCCACTTGTTGGCTGCCCCTACCCCTTCTTAAAAGCCAGCCAGCGGCAGAGCACTGGTGGACCTCTCCAACCCGATCGGCTCCTCTCTCAGTCGTTTGAACTGTGCCGCACCCATCGGCTCGCCACATACCACCGTATTATAATAAACACATACGCACATTTCACCATTCACCTCCCTCCCCCCTGTTCCCTTTGTACCATAATACCAAACACACCAATCCATCCACATCTACCCTTAAAATAATCACAATTCAAACTGCCTAATCATTCCACCAACAATCTCTTTTTGTTGTTATTGTTGTTGTTCTGGTGAAATATTGTGCCATCAGAATCGCCACCAAAATGAAGACTTCTTCGTTCTCGTTACGAGTTATGCGCCGGGTGAGTCAAAAAAAAAAGAATGAAAAATTATAACAAGAGAGCCCTAAAAAAAAAAAAAAAAAAATAGGACCTGTTGCCGATTCCTTTCACCCAAACACCACATCCCCCCACCACTCTGCCTCTTCCCCTATTTCTCCTTCCCCTTCCACAAAGGAGCATCCTACAATAACAATAATTTATCACAACCATCTGACATTAAGTTCTATGAATAAATACCTATTAATAAGAAGAAAGAAAACAAAAAGAATATTAAATAGTAATTAAAGAACAAGACAAGTTATTAAATATTAAAAAGGTTTTTTTCAACTTTAGACAAGGGCTATTTCTGTTAATAATTATTATATTCAGGTGTTACCGTTTACGGTACTCAAAAATTAGACCCACGAATAAATTCATTATACAAAAAAATATTGGTATTGATTTAATATCCTTTACTAATGGATCATTTTAATTATGATTGAATGCAGCTAGTAATTTTTTTTATTCCCTTCTCACCTGACGTTCCGGAAGGTGCAAAAACCTTCTATCATTCTTGAAATCTTCTAATACAGAAGTTACTATACACTAGAGCTATCATTTAATTAACGATTCTTTTAATTATTAAAGAGTAAAAATGAATAGACCCACCTGCTCGTGGAGATATTGACAATATCAATATTGATACCCTTAAAAGTCAAGGGGTGTGAGTTCGGATTTCAGGTAAATCGATGAATAATTATTTCTTTAAAGTTGTGGCTTTGATGTAATGGAGATATCAGTCAAATTGGAATGCTCGAAGTTCAATAAAACTCTGAGAATAAGACGTTTCGGCCTGAATTTATTTGGCCATCTTCAGAAATTATACAAAGCGCACATGTTATTGTACCAGGGTTTGTCAATAATAAAATTTATTTGCTTCATATAAAATTGTTCAGAGAAGATATTCTCTGCAGAAAGGGTGTATAAAGAAATTAAGAAGATACCGGGAGAGGAGGGCTATCTCAGGGACACAACCCTAGGGAAGAAGGACAGAGAGATTTGGGCGAGAATGAGATGTGGGAGTTCCCACTGGAGGGAGAACACAAACTGCAGAATGTGTAATAGAGAGGAGGAAAGCCCGGAAGACATCCTGCGATGTCAATGGTTTAAGATGAGACTACCGGATCACCTAAAACAACACCTGGAGGAACTAAGGAAGGGGAAATTCTCAGAAGAGTTCCCCGGATAAGAAAACTCTGGCGGTATGGAGGTTTTGGAAAGGCACAGTGAACGAAGAGAAAAATAAATGTCTTCCTTTTTCTCTGCAGGAACGGTATAATTTTGTATGAAGCAAATAAATTTTATTACCTGGTTTAATCACATGTGCACTTTGAATTACCTGTATAATTTCCAAGAACTGAAGATGTCCAAATAAATTCAGGTCCCGAAACGACTTATTTTATTGAACTTCGAGCATTCCAATTTGGCTGATATCTCCATCGCTCTATTATAGAAGAAATATTTGAATCAATTGGATACCAGTTGGATTAGTAAATAGACATTATTGAAATAAATGAATATAAGCAGAGCCATAGCCAGAATATATTTTTCCTGACTTTTCGGTCTTGGTTAAGATCATCGTCAGAGCTTATGGGCTCTGAAGATGTTTCGCTCTTGGTTAAAACTCTCTTCAGAGAGAGAGCCCACAAGCTCTGATCATTTGGACTTGTTATATGGAGCCTGTTATGCATTAGTGTGTCAAGCGCCAAAAAAATTAGAAATTGAGTTAAGGACGGAATATTGTTTCAAATGCTATAATTAATAGTATTTTTTATGAAATATGTCCTAAAAAAATTTATATTTAATGTAAAAGCTTAAAATTATTTTTACAATATTTCAATGCAGAATTTTCATTTTGCATTTATGCGTCAAGTGCAAGACATCGTAAATAACTATACGTTCGAGATATTTATTGCTGCGTTTAAGTATTTTCAATTATGAACACCAGCATAACTATTGTTTAGTAGTATTTAATTTATTTCAAATTTATATTACATTATTATATTCTATTTGTTGGAAATTTAATACAAGTATTTCATAACCTACAAAAATTTTCTCTCAATTCGTAGATTTCAAAATATAATTTAACTTATTTTTTCGATATTATCCCTGATAATGAAGATGAGCATCAAAGCGATTTCGAAAAGACAACAAAATAAATAATATTAAGTCGATTTCATTATTATAACTTTGATTGACGGTTTCCATCTTATTATTCAGGAATTATTTGATGAGAAAATTTTGTTATCACTTTGTATTTAATTTTAAAATATTAATACTATTTAAAATTGATTAATGTAATTTTGTTAAAAGGTTTCTATGCTACTAGTATTAAATATAACCATAGAAGAACTTTAATAATAACTCCGGTTTAATTTTTGAATTATAATCCTAAAATTATTTTATTAATATAAATAGTGCATAGATTAATTTGCAATCATGTGTCAAGAGACTTTGAAGCATTTTTACAAATATAATTGGACTTTGAGAATTTTGCAATAATAATTTCTTATATTTTATTGTTTATTCTCTAAATTAGTCGTATTTTTAGAAATAATTTATGAATATCTGCCATAATTACAGTATTTACATGCACAATTGACAAAAAAAAATCTGGTGTGACTGGCGCACAGCACACAACTTTCTCTTACCTTCGGTAATCGAAAGTTGTGTACTGTGCTTGTCACACCAGATTTTTTGTGTCGACATATATTTAGTTTCCGCCAGTGTATTAGAATTCAAGATGTAAAATTTATAAGTATGGAAAAATATTTATATTTTGTTACCATGGCAACCATTTCTCTTACCTTCGGTAATCGAAAGTTGTGTACTGTGCTTGTCACACCAGATTTTTTGTGTCGACATATATTTAGTTTCCGACAGTACGGAACATTTGAATTCAGATGTAAAATTTATAAGTATGGGAAAATATTTATATTTTGTTACCATGGCAACCATTTCTCCTATCTTCCCTATGAAACACAAGAGTAAAGTGGTCTTCAGAAGATTTCAATTGCAAAATGAGAATATACATTTTAAAGAGCATCTAAAAAATAATTGATTTTTGAATTTAAAAAAAAATCGTTGGAGCAAATTTTAAGAAAATCGAAAAAAACTGAAAAAGTACATCAGTAAAGTACTAGTACTCTTTGGCCGATTTTGATTAAAAGCTTATTTTTCCGGTCCCGGGGGGTGTTTAACTTAAATATCAAATTTCAACCTCCTAGCTCAATTCCTTCATGCTTAAAATTGAACACAGACACACACACACACAGACACACCCACAGACAGACCATGTCGCGAAAACCACTTTTTGGATTCAGGGGACCTCAAAACGTGAAGATCCATCAAAATCTCGACATCGAATTTTTGACATGAATCCAATACTTTCTCTCTATATATATATTACATATATACATAGGTAAGAGAAAGTAATAAATGATTTATAATCTAATCAAAACAATTTAAATCAGAAAAAACTTTAATGTTAATTTTTTCAAATCTCGGTACCTGGCGCTTGACACACAATTGCGTAACAGGGTCCATATATAGCCCCATATCTTAAATAGTTTAGGGTATCATTAAATCCAAATCCTGAAGAAGGAACACCGAAGACAAGAAATAAAACTTTTTTTTTGTATATTATTAATATTTTTATCTCTTCACTTCTCTTTTGTGGTTTACGTAATCTGCTTGTTAATTAATTTTTTTTTTTTTAATTATACATAATTTGTATGATGCTCTCTCTACCTGTTCTTTTTAATCAAAGGGCTCTCTTTTTAATATTGCATGTTTTATTTCCTTTTTGTTCTGTTGTTGCGTGAATGTGTTATTCGGTATGTGTGTGCGTGAATTTGTTTTCAATGTTGTTTTGTAAACAGACTGATGATGACCAAAGGATCTTTTTTTTTACAATAAATAATTTTTTCGCTTTTTTTTTTTATTTATTTAAATTTAACAGCGAATACATCAAGAGAGATCAAATAAAGAAGAAAATGTAAAAGAAGAGATTTTTTTTTATTATTATTTTCAGTAAACAATAGAACAATTGAAGAAATTTTATTAAATTTTTTTCATAAGAGAGAAAATAATTCTTATAAAAAGGAAGATAAATAACTTTTTTTCTCTTTTGATTTCTATCAGAAGGAAATTGGATAAAAGGATCCCTGTAAAATCTTTTTTTTTTTTTTTTTAATATTATTTATTTTTGTATGATTTAAACAGTTCGCAAAATATTCGTATTTTTATATAATTAGATATTACTTCATGTACCCGAAAAAAGATGTAAGGGGTGCCGCCGGGAGTCGAACCACGGATCCACCGATTTGCGCTCAGTGTGCCCTTACCATCGATAAATGGATTCTATTTTTTTTATTTTTTTATTTATTATTTTATTTATAAAACTTCAGCAATCATTTGGAAAATTCTTCTCTGTGGTTAATATTTGTGCCTCTTCTTAGACTAGTCATCGCCTCTCTAGGGAGGCGCGCCTCCCAATTTGGAAAACGCTGGGTTAAATTTTTGACCATTTTTAAAATTGTTTGCTGATCAAGGGTTTCAGTCTCTTTTTTATTTATTTCTGGCAAAATCTTTGTTTACACAAGGAAGGAAGCAGGTGCAGCCAAAATTAAAGCCTCCGATTTTGTTACAATTAATGAGACGTTTCGAGAAAACTTTATTTCCTCATCATCAGTCTTTCCTACACAAGAAATACATAATATAACACATTAATATAGAATAGATAGAAAAATTTTTTAACAATATAAGATAACACTTACAAATTGTGTTTGTCCCGGAGTTGTTAAAAGGGTACAATACATTTATTATGTATTTTCTTTATGGGTGTGTTATTCATTGACATGTTCAGTGAGAATGTTAAAAATTGTAGAAGCGTCTCGATTATAAATATATTTCTTTCAATATTTCTTAAAATGTTTCTATAATTAAAAATTTAATCTTAAAATCTGGTCAATGCTATTTAAATTAAAACGAAATGTTGAAAGAAGAAAGCTTTTCATCAAATCAATAAAGACAAATTCACATAGATATATAAAATTTTTTAAAATTTTTTTCCTTTTTTAACAACAAAATGTATTTTCCCTCAAAAAATTCCCTTATAAAAACCCCCCTTGAATATGTGAGATTGGGCCAAGAGTATGGCAGAGAATCAAATGAATATTTCACAACATTTCGAAAAACCCCTACACGTCCTCAGCACATCTGGAGGCTAGGTCACTATGTCCAGATGTGCTGAGGATCTTGAAAATCTGCGTTTTAGCTATCCTGAGACGGGAAAAATATCAAACTTGCTTTGAGCTTAAAGGGTCCGGGCCCCTCGGAAAAAATTTCAAGAAAAATGATTTTTTTTATTGAAATTTTAAGGTTTGAGTTATTTTAAGATTTAAGCATAAAGGGCCCGGGCCCCTCAGGAAAAAAATTTCAAGAAAATGATTTTTTTTAATAACCATTGAAATTATTTTTTATTAGAATTTTAAGGTTGGAACGCAAAGGCCCCGGGCCCCATCAGAGGACCCGGGCCCCGGGAATATAGCCCCCCTGCCCCCCTGTCTGCGGCCCTGCCTATATATGAAAAAAATATAGAGAGAAAGTATTTTGAAGTTTATAACGAATTGTGGCTCTTTTCATATCATTCATCCAGAAATTATTTTGTATTATAGAGCTTAAATATCTATTCATGGCTTGGGTCCAATGGAGAGGGGGGTTTGAATCTCCAAATCCCCCCTCCCCGTGGCTACGCCTATGCTTCTATATATAAAGAAAAATTATCTCACATTGATTCAAATTTTAAATTTGTTTTCTTTAAACGGAAATTTTTAGTTAATTATGAAGTTTTTTTTTCCATGAGCCGTTAAACACATACAAGACATTGTTGTGTGCTGTGTGCTGTGCGCCAGTCACACCAGATTTTCTTTACTTCGATTAGACATAACATCACCTTTCTTTCCTATCTCATCCGCCACTACTATAAATATTGACATCAATTATGATGAGAATATCAATTCCAACTAAATCATTCAAAGTATATAGAGGTCTATAATCTTTTTAAATAAACTGCTAAAATATTACCCTCGAGGATATTAATTATTTATCTCGAAATATCGCAAAAAATAACTTGTTAAGATATCAACAGTATCGAATTTTGTTAATTCAACAAAAATCACGAATTTTCTTTTTTTCCATCGGAAAACATAAATTACAATTCGGTATAATTTTTTTAATGTATTGTATTAATTTATTATATGAGAACCTGTCTGTTGATAATAAACGATCCAACCAATTTATGTGTTAAATATATATACACAATCAAAGAAAATGAGATATGAAATAACAAAAAAAAAAAAAAGAAAAAATAATAATAATAAAAGAGAGATGAAGGAAATAAAGTCAGAGAGGGGATTGGCTTTATCAAGTTATGATAAATGTCTTTCTTAAAAGTAGAAGCTAAAAATTATATTCGTATATATAATCGTGACCTGAATAAAGACACCCTGACTACTTTCGCCAAATGCGTCACCAACCATTGGCAGAATAGGAAGGTAGAATACAGTCTGTACAAATGGAAAGATTTGACTGTCTAGCGAAATTTGGTGGGTGTGTGAACACGATTGCTTAAAAAACCAAAGCAGCTAGATAGATGAAATTTGGTATATGCTCCTTCCACTAAAATTGTAGACTTATATCAACTTTTTGAGTAAATACGTCACTTGGAAGTAGTACTTTACTTAAAAAGTTTTTTCAGAAATTTCGAAATTTCAATTTCTTCGTTATATTATGATAAAATACTCAATTTTAAAAAGTTTTTATTCTTTGATATTTTCCGGAAAACTGAATAGTTTTTGAAATAATCACAGAAGAAAACGACATTTTTCGTTAATTTTGGAAAGAAAAATCAAAACAAAATCAGACAGGTGTCATTAAAAAACATGTAAATATAAACAAATGAATTTGTTTATTTCATTTGTAACGAAAAATGCCGTTTTCTTCTGTGATTATTTCAAAAACTATTCAGTTTTCCGGAAAATATCAAAGAATAAAAACTTTTAAAATTGAGTATTTTATCATAATATAACGAAGAAATTGAAAATTTCGAAATTTCTGAAAAAACTTTTTAAGTAAAGTACTACTTCCAAGTGACGTATTTACTCCAAAAGTTGATAGAAATCTACAATTTTAGTGTAAGGAGCATATACCAAATTTCATCGATCTAGCTGCTTTGGTTTTAAGCAATCGTGTTCACACACACACACACCCAGACCTAATTCCAAAAGAATATACGAGAAAGTCTCGGGGAAGTCATTCCCATATTTTTATATTGAACTCATATATGAGGCTAGAATTTTTCCATCAGGCACAGTTTTAGATATAGAGGAAAAAATTTTTAATAGAAAATGTACTCTAAAATGGCTCTCTATTTTGAATTTTCAAGATTTTTTTGAAAACTTAAAAAATTCGATTTTTTTAAATTTTAAACAGTTTAGGGCACGTCTAAATTATTGGGGTGAAACTTTGTATGTGTTAAAACTATCTGCATATTTTTAAGGGGTGGTTTAGGAAAAAATCTTGAAAATTCAAAATAAGAGCCGTTTTAGAGCACATTTTCTATTAAAATTTATTTTTCTCCATATCTCTAAAAGTGTGATGGGGCAAATCTGAAATAATATTTTTTTTTTTTTTTTTTTAAACATTCACACTTTTTTTCTCACTCACACTCACACCCACATTCACACAGTCTTTTCGGCAACTTAGGGTCATTTAAGACTTTTATGATAACCGTTGTAATTAATATACTGTATATATTGGGGGTTCAGGCATTTTTATTTAAGCCATCTGGTATCCAAATGGCTTAAATAAAATCATCGGACTGCCTGGATCCGAACCCGCGATGAAATAATATTTGAATTTATGAAAAATACTTCTAGAAACTCATATCTTTATTCTTGCGAAAGAAAAAATTTCAAATTTGTCGACCAGTGAAAATGGACAGACTTTTATTTTGGGAAAATCCGCATTTAATTTTTTCAGTTCAATTTTCTCTAATTTGACAGTCATTAATAAAAAAAAAAAAGGTGCAATTTTCTATCTCACATTCTCTAGTCATTTTATTGAAATTGCAAAAGAGAGGGTGAAAAAGGGGAGAAATAGGGAGAAGAGGGGGTGGGGGGAGGGGGAAGAGTTTGAGAAAAGTGAAGTAAAGGGTAAAAGAGGAATCCATCCAGGCGTGATATTAAGCGAGAGAGAGAGAGAGAGAGAAAGAGAATGGACCAATTAGTCAGTTCAGAGGTCAGCAGAAGAAGCAAAAGGGTGAAGAGTCTAACAAGTGCTCCGGAAAAAAATAATGAAATTTCAATTGGAAAATAGACCCAATTACGATCACGGCACTCGGGGGGAAAAACACTCAGGTTAGTAGATATTTTATTTCATTTATTTTATTTTTTTTTTTTTTTTTTGTCGAAGGCACTAATAAAAAAAATCTGGAGTGACTGGCGCACAGCACACAACTTTCTCTTACCTTCGGTAGCCGAAAGTTGTGTTCTGTGCTTGTCACACCAGATTTTTTGTGTCGACATGTATTTAGTTCCCGGCAGTAGGGAATATTTGAATTCAGATGTAAAATTTATAAGTATGGGAAAATATTTATATTTTGTTACCATGGCAACCATTTCTCCTATCTTTCCTATGAAGCACAAGAGTAAAGTGTACTTCAAACAATTTTGAGGGCAAAACGAGAATATACATTTGAAAGAGCATCTAAAAAATAATTGATTTTTGAATTATAATCAAAATCGTTAGAGCGAATTTTGAGAAAATCGAAAAAAACTGAAAAAGTACATCAGTAAAGTACTAGTACTCTTTGGCCGATTTTGATTAAAAGGTTATTTTTCCGGTCCCGCGGGGTGTTTAACTTAAATATAAAATTTCAGCCTCATAGCTCAATTCCTTCATGCTTAAAATTGAACACAGACACACACACACAGACAGACCATGTCGCGAAAACCACTTTTTGGATTCAGGGGACCTCAAAACGTGAAGATCCATCAAAATCTCGACATCGAATTTTTGACATGAATCCAATACTTTCTCTCTATATATATATTACATATATACATAGGTAAGAGAAAGTAATATATCAAGAGTCGCGGGAGCCGAGCAAGGAAAAGGCAAAAGAAAGCAAAGAAACTCTTAATACTACCATTTAGTTGATATTCCAATAGATTCCAATGGCCCATTGCATTTAGATGGACGAATCGTCCCTAAGACGACGATTATCAAGAAATATTTTAAATCTTTAATAAAAGATAAGGGAAGTGAAAAAAATTTTTTGAGAAACTTTTCTCTTTCTGAGCGAATATCTCAAAGAAATTTTAAAGATTTCGGAGGCAAATTGTTTTTATATAAAACTAGAATAAATAAGGATTATTTTGAGCACAAATTCATCTCTTAAATTGCCAATTTCAGATGGTCAAAAGTTAGTCTCTTATTTTTCCTTTTTAAAGCGACTCAAATTTTTTCGCCCATCTGTCAGCATTACAAGTCGTGAAGTCAGAAGCAGTGACGTCACAAATCGTGACGTCCCCAACGACTCACACCAGGTTTCTTCGCAAAGACTCCGAAACGACTGGTCCGATTTACATGGAGTTTTTTTTTATGGGTAGAAAATTATCCAGAGGTGGTTTTAGGATATCATTATATCAAATTAGGGGTAGGGAACCCCCCTATCAGAGGTTCACAAATCTCTCACTCGATTTTAATAGAATTTAAAATGTCGCTTTTCTAGGTTGTAAATAATTAAAAAAATGGTATTTCAGAATTTAAAATGAAAAAGAAAAATTAAAATCTAAGGGTGGTTCCTTAATTTGAGTGAATTAAATTAGGAGATATCCTATTTGTTAAAAAGGCACCTGCCTTCTTTCTAATGAATCACTTCTTCTCAGTTGCATGTAACACGCATGTGATAATCCTCTTCCCACCTTCCTTTTGTTATATAAGATGATGATTAGATTTGATTAAAATTTCCATCTTTCTTATCGATATCTTTCAGATTTTATTTTCTTTTTTTTTTTTTTTTTTTTTTATTGATATCCAATTATAATTATCTTAGTAAGAGTTTGAGAAATCTTGAAGATTTTTTTTTATACTTCAATCATTTCTGAAGTCCTCTTTTCGACTTTCAAGTCGACTTTTTAAAATTCTGTAACTCGTGCTTAGGAGATACTCAGTAAATATTTATTATTATATTAAATATATTTATTTATTTATAATATAAAGTATTTAAACATTTTATTAAATACAACACACACAAATATTGTTTTCAATATTTTTATAAAAAGAAATATCCTATCCAGAAATTGAACGTGATATGGCACCGAACATTAAAATAAAATATGTAAATTGAGTATCAAAATAAAACATTAAAATCAAGGAATTCAAAATGCCACATATGTTCACTAACCGATCTTAGAGAGCGTGTTGATTGGTGTGTTATGTGAGGGTGTTAAAAGAAAGATGAAAGTCAATCAATGAAAACGTTACAAACTATGTTACCATTGGATACTAAGCATTGTAAGAAAAAAGTCGAAGTCGTGCAGTGAGAATCGATTCTAATCGACTTGAAAGAGTTTCGACTCGATTCTAAAAAGTCGATTATTTTCAGTAAAAGATCGATTCTTGATTAAAGTCACCTTGCTACTAAATTAAGTCGACTTTTCCATCTCTAATCTAGCTAATGTTTTACTGTTTGCTCCAAAATACTTTTATATTATTTATTTTAAAAGAATTCACGCCCTTGGCATCCAACTATACCATATTTAACAAAAATATTTTGTTTTTATCGCACTATTTTATGTTTATTTGAGAAACCCCCTAAGTCAACGAAATTTAAAATTCAATGTAAATTCATGTATAAGTGATGCAGGGTCAATTGAAGAATATTGACGATGTATTTGATAGAGTAAAAACGAATAAGACTGGAAAAATGTCCATCTTTTGTCATTACCAACTTTATTCAGTTTTTTTCAATTTCCCCAAAAGTTGTTGAACTTTTGAATTATAGGGTTTCTCAAATAATCGATTCAAATAGAGAAGTAATTTTTTCGGTTGCCGTTAATTAATTTAGTTAGCAGCAAAAATCAGCCGTTAAATCATTTGGACAGCAAACAAAGATT
>JAKCPI010015012.1:0-15770 GCA_023213315.1 Euborellia annulipes | reverse complement strand
TTTTCGCAAAAAAATTTTTTTTAATGTAAAATTTTAAAAATTAATACTTAAAAATTTGATGTGTATTTATATTCTGGCAAACAAGTACAGAATGCGCTTTTAAATTATCGAAAAAAAAAAAAAATAGTGTGCTGTGCGACGAGTCACACCAGATTACCCCCCCCCCCCCCGCGAGAAACACCTGTGGATCCGCCCTTGCATAGAGGCAATGTAAATCCCCATATGGGGATTTGTATGTTAATTTCGATTCAAAAGGGGGTCCCCTTTGGAACTTTTTAGGCATTTAAAATTTTTTTTTCCAATTCTTATGAAATTTTGTATTTATTTACGATTCTATATTGTGTATAAAATGTCCAAATATGAGGTTAAAATTTTGAATCTAGTTTATTTCAAGCAATCAACATTTAAAATGCAAGTTTGAAACTAAGGTGCTATGGGAAACTAAATATATCTCGACACAAAAAATCTGGTGTGACCAGCACGGTGCACAACTTTCTCTTACCGAAATGTAAGGTGTGCTGTTAAGTCACAGCCGATTTCGCTTCACATATGGAGGGAGTGGTTTGTCCTAAACTTTCAATATATGTGTCAAGGTGACCACTTGGCTTCGTCCTAAATTTTTAGAGTAAAAGGATATAATTGAGATTTAAATTAAAAAGCGTTTTTCTTTTTATGCCGAGGGATTAGCTCCTGTACAGAAGGAGAGGGATCAAAAGAATGCAAAATATAAGAGCGCTTAATACGCCCCCCCCCCCCTCTACTTCCTGTGGGGAAATGAAGGCACTCACTAGTCAGGTAGAGAGAGGCTTTGATTTAAGGGGGTTCAGGAGCGACGTCTAAACGTACTTTAAAAAAAAAACTAGACTATTATGAGGAATTTTTCAATGCGGTTTTTTTTTAATGAATTAAATTCATAAGAGATTATTGGGACATCGAGCTATAATTTTTTTAATGACTTATTAAAAAATTATCGTAATTAATTTTTTTGTTATCAAGCAAATACAAAAAAACAATCTGTCCCAATAATCTTTAATTTTTTTTTAATTTAAAAATGAATTTATTGTTATTATTAATCACATATTAATTAAGAAATTTTTAAAATAAGCTTAGATGATTTATTTAAAAACCAACTGTCAAATTAGTTCAGCATTCTTGCAATAGATGGCAGGCTAGTCTAACAGCCGATCCCCTATTAGCCTATATGTGGCCTATATTTATATATTTTTATGCTTTTATAAAAGATACATAATATATAATAACATTTATAAAGTATTTATTGTTAAAAGATCAATGAAAATCAACCAAATGCATTAAATATTATTAGCTACCATTCTGACATCTCTTTTGAAGAACACTTTACTCTTGTACTTCATAGTAAAGATAGGAGAAAGGGTTGCCATGGTAACAAAAGATAAATATTTTCCTATACTTATAAATTTTACATCTTGAATTCTAATATATTGGCGGGAACTAAATATATATCGACACAAAAAATCTGGTGTGACTGTCGCCCATTTTTGTCGTGTTTTTGATTAGTCTTTGTATAATTTCTAGCACTTTGTTTGAAATCATTTGATAATTTTAAAATGAACGCAGGGTCGCAGACCCGGGGCTAGGGCGCGATGGCGGGAGGCGGGGATAGTTAATTAAAATACATCTATCAGGACAACTCTTAGTCATATCCCGAGACGCCGCCCGCCAGGGCCTAGCATGGTTTTATAAAAACTCTTTAGGTATTATCTACTGTTTAGGGAATTTTAACAAATTTTTAAATAACCTTTTGTATTTAAATAAATATTGAAGGCCTTTTTCAAACTAAAAAAAAAATCTTTTAGGGTGGGGGGAGGGGGCTCGTATTATTATGTAGCCCAAGTCTGTCTTGGGCCCTGAATGAACGTTTTCAAAAATATTTTCTTACTTCTACAGTATAAATTGGATCGCCTTTATCTCAAAAAAGTAGAGTCAATTGAACAAAAATATTATTTTCGTATTCAGCAAAAAAATCCCATGCCGCAGAATCTGTGTTGCCCTGTGTAATTTTTGCCATGACAATAAAACTGTGGCGGTGGCACCAGAGGCTCTGCTCTTGCACTTAACACTCTCTAATAGAAATTAATTTCTAAATATACTTACCTTTTTTTTTTTTTTTTTTTTTTTTTTGTTTTTCTATTCAAAAACATCCGATTATTATTTGAGGTGTTTTTCTCTTCTCAAAGAATAAAGAAAGAAAAAAAAGATCGATCGTCAAAATGATGATAATGATTGATGAGGGTGAAAATTTCTTTTCAAGGAGAAGAGAGTCATATTATTAAAATTAAGGACACAAAAATAATAAATTTAAACTTTTTTTTTTCATATTAGTAGAGATGAAAATAAATGACACGATACTTTTCAATACACTTTGCTGATGCATTTTAGTATAACAAACAAATTAAAAAAAAAATCTGGCGTGAATAGACGAACAGCACACAACTTTCTCTTACATTTGGTAATTGAGTTGTGATATTATCACACCAAGCTGTGTCGACATATATTTAGTTTCCGCCGATATATTAGAATTCAAAATGTAAAATTTATAAACATGGGAGAATATTTATATTCTGTTACCATGGTAACCATTTCTCCCATCTTTCCAATGAAGTACAAGAATAAAGTGTGCTTCAAAAGAGCAAAATAAGAATATAAATTTTAAAGAGCATCTAAAAAATAATTGATTTATGAATTTTAATCAAAATCGATAGAGCGAATTTTTAAAAAAAATCGAAAAAAAAAACTGGAAAAGTACTTCAATAAAGTTCTAGTACTCTTTGGCTAATTTTGTTCAAAAGCTTCGTACTACGTCTCAGTGGGGGAAGGCCGGATTTAAGAGTAGGCCGCCTATAGGCTAAAGTCCTTTTGCCGCCGCCGAAAACGAAATTTTCCTGCCCCACAGTGGTTCCAAATCCCGAAAAAGTGGTCAAAAAGTCCAAAAATAAATAAAGTTTCAATTTGGCGACTTTTAAGCCCCTAAATAGTTTTATTAGTATATTTACTGTTAGAAACGACCGTTTTTGAGAGTCATATGCACTTATCTGGCTTTCAAAATCTATTTGAATCTGAGCGTTGAAGGCAACAATCGGGAGCTCGCGCTGAACGCAAATAAGCATCCTTTTCTATCGCTCTCCATTTCCTTGTGCTTTTGGTTATTTCAATTTCGTCAAATGGAATCAACGACTGAAAGTAAGTAAATTTCAACAATGTAAAAAAAATGCAATAAATTTTGATAGTTAAATAATAGGAGCATTTCAAATAACGTCTTATTTTTGCTTCCATTTCAGAAATCGCAAAAATTCAAAAAGTCAAAAAGTAAAAAGTCCCACGACATCCCACTCTCAAACAACTTTTCCTGTCTTTTTGGATCCTTCTTCATTAATAATTTAAAAAAATTAGCTGCCCGCACCTGCACATTTTTTTTTTATTTAATGTTTTTTTTTTTAATTTGAACATTCATCTGATGAAGTATATTAATGTTATATGTAATTCGTATTAAAAATATTCAATAAAAAATTTTACTTAAATTATTTTGATAAAAATAAATGTTCCTGGACCCGCACAAATGTGTCGTATTAAACAATATGTATCATTTAGGGTCAATATGGCCTAAGATGCAGAAAAAGACTAATTAAAAAAAAATATTTTGTTATTAATTTATTTAAAATACGGAATCGGCGACCTCGAGAACCCCTGTGCACTGAAATTCAAAGAGATTAAATAACGTTTTTGACTTTAGACCACGTTTTCGGGATTTGGAACCACTGTGCCCTATGAGGAAAATTTTTTCTTTATTTCCCCCCATCCGGGAAAATTCTTCTTTTTTTTTATTAATTTCTGAAATAGCCCTACTTCGTTTTAATAATTGAATAAATTGCCAATTCGCCGCCCCTGAATTTGTTGCCGCTCTAGGCTGCAGCCTTTTCAGTCTATTAAGAAATACGGCTCTGGGGTGCTTTACTTAAATATAAAATTTCAACCTCCTAGCTCCTTTCTTTGAGACATTTTGTTCACAGACACACACACACACACCATTTTACGGGATTTTTTCTCCATTTTACATATACATAATGTTTCAACTAATGCCTACGGTTGAGTTTAAATTTAATATTTTCTGAAAGTCTTTCCAACATCGTTGCCGAATTTATTTTTATAGCCGATAGTAAAATCTCTAGTGGTTGAAAATCCCAAATGCAAATATAGATAAAGTTAATATTTTAATAGCAATATTCTCACATCTTTGGTCACCTTCATCATCATCATCTCTCTTCATTAGAGGATAAATAATAGCCTATATTTAAAAGGTAAAAGATGTCATCGTAATTAATGAGCTCGATGCAATTATACTTGTTACGCATTCCGATTTAAATTTATACTTATAAAGGCCCGTATAATAATAGTACAGTATACTCCCATGAAAGGTGTTACTCACAGTTTCTGACATTGATGATTGAAGAGAGGAAAAATCTGGTGTGACTGGTCGCAGAGCACACAACTTTCTCTTACCTTCGATAATCGAAAGTTGTTCTGTGCTTAGCACACCAGATTTTTCGTGTCGATATTATTTATAATATCTATTGGGGATCCAGGCGTTTCTATTTAAGCCATTTGGTATCCAAATGGCTTAAATAAAATCATCGGACTGCCTGGGGTCCGAACCCGCGACGTTCGGTATAGAAGGTAGGCACGCTACCAACTAGACCAAGCCCGAGGGTTTTAAAATGGTTAATAAAGAAAAAAACAAAATTTGGATTAAAACATTTTAAAAGCATCTCATCTTATTCTTGAATATAAAATTATCTAAAAAAAAAAAATTATTTAGTTTTATGAAAGCACGATGCAAGTGAAACTTTTTTCGGATCGTAGGAGTTTAATTGAAAATTTTCAGAAAATTATTCAATTAAGGGTATTAAAATCGCGTTTTTTATCTTAACTTAATAATTGAAAAATGGAAATCAATAGAGGCATGTTAAAAACTGAGAACAATATTTATTTAGCATTTGAATCATTTTAAATTATTTTAAATTCATTAAATTTCAAATTTCCTATTTTTGTAGTCACGGCTTGTGACGTCATGGGTTGTAGCGTCACGGCTTGTGACGTGACATGCTGATAGAAGAGCGAAAAAATTTGAGAAGATCAAATAAAAGTTTCTCTTAAAAAAAAATATATAAAATGTCAAATTAATAAGTATGATCTATGTAATTTATGTACTGAATCTTGTTTTTTGTTTGAATTTGATGGATTTTATTTGAGTTTCCTTTCTCGAGGGATTCGCGCATGCGGACCCGAGTTATTTACGTAAATTACAGTTATTTACAGTTAATTACAAGATTCTTGTAAATAACTACAAAATCTAGTAAATAACCCAACTCTGCTTCCAGGTGAGAACGGAGTCAAATTGATCCAGAGAGAGATAGAGGAAAGTATATTTTAAAACAAAAACAAAACAAAAAAACTAAAACAATGCTTTTGACAATTTTTATTTTAATGATTTCACTTTGATTTCAAATGATTTCACCCCAAAGGGCAGACATAAAAAAAAAAAAATTAAATTAACCTAACAACAAAATAATTATAAACAAAAAAAAAAATTGATTTTCATTTTATCATTTGAAAAGAAGATAAAGAAGGATAATTGCAAATAAAAGGCAACAAAATTGCAAAACTTTTCCGCTATATAACTATACAATGAAGAGCGAGGGAAAGTTTTGCAACTGCGTTCACTTATTTTTTAAAGTGGAACTTTTATTTAATCCCCTCAAATTTTTTCGCTCTTCTATCAGCATGTCTCGTTACAAGCCTTTGACGCTACAAGCCATGACGTCACAAGCCGTGACGACAAAAATAGAAAAGTTGAAATTTAATATATATGACGAATTTATAAAAAAATAATTGTAAGATTTAATTATTCAATTTTTAAATTGATAAAATATAATTTTTAAAATAATTTAAAATCATTCAAATCTTCAATTCTTAAATAAATATTGTTCTCAGTTTTTAACATGCGTCTATTGATTTCCCATTTTCCAATTATTAAATTAAGATTAAAAACGCGATTTTAATACCCTTAATGAATAATTTTCTGAAAATTTTCAGTTAAAGGCCTACGATCCGAAAAAAAAAGTTTCACTTGCATCATAGTTTCATAAAACCACACAATATACCACACTTTATAAGCATTTAATTTTTTTTCTTGTTTCTAGGGGGAAGGGGCGGCTGCCCACCTGCCCCTCGCTGGGTTCGCCCATGTCATCACATGTTATTATTACACCTCCTGTACAATACAAAAATATAAAAATAAATATAATTTAAGGAAATAATATGTATAATAATAATAATAAATAGTATGAATTATATATATCATGTGTTGGTCCATGAAGTAATTATGAAAAACTTATAACCTAGTATTTATTAATTTAAATAAGCGAAAAATGTGCGGTACAGGCAAGTTGAGAGTAAATCCGTGGTGCGACTCCCTGCGGTACCTACATTTTTTGCTTATTTAAATTAATAAATAATTGGTTATATGTTTTTCATAAATAGTAATCCTTTGAGCTCTCCGTTCATGCGAATGTGTGTAGCTGAAATTTGTAATTTTCATTTATTCTCGCCTCCGGCTCTGAAGATGGCCTAGACCAGTGGCCGAAACGTCAGCCAACCAATAAATAAAAGAAATAATTTTGGCTGCATATGTCTTGCAATTTTTTTGACTCCGCCTTAGAATTTTGTAGCTGATGATGGATTTATTTAATTAAAACGAAACGTCTTCTGTATGGAGATTTTTATTCGATAGAGGCTCTCCTTTTGGCTGACATCCTCTCTTCCTATCTATCATTCTAATCACATAAGAGAAAATAAAAAACGAGATGCTGCTCAAAATACGTGAGTGTTGAGTGTGGTATGAAATAATATATAAATACTGTACTATATTTTTAATAAATATTTAATACAAAAATGTGGTCTATAATTAAAAATTCTCCTAATAATAATATTTCAAACCACAAAAGCTTTAATAAACACAGTTGTGTATTCTTTGAATGTAAACAAATCTTCAAGCAGGCACTGGATTGGAATAGGTAGCAATAATTATTTTCTTATAAAAATGCCTGGACCCTAATATATATAAATTCAAAAAATAACGGTTATCGTAAATGTCTTATATGGCCTGAGCTGCCGAAAAGACAGTGTGAATCTGTGTGTGAGTGTGAGTGTGAATGAGAAAAAAGTGTGAATGTTTTTTACCTTTTAAAAAAATAATAATTTTCTTGCCCTCGGGGCTTGGTGTAGGGGTTAGCGTGCTAACCTCGTATACCAGGCGTCGCGGGTTCGGACCCCAGGCAGTCCGATGATTTTATTTAAGCCATTTGGATACCAGATGGTTTAAATAGGAAATTTAAGAATATCTTTTTCCATTTATTACAATTTTGTTTTGCCTTTGGACCCCAGGCAGAGTTGGAAAATGATTTTTTATCACTTCCACTTTTTTTTTTTATCTTAAATAACAACATCTTCTAAAACGTATCAATTATTTTTGCTCTCTCTCTCTCCACACTCTTGATTGATGGCGGAAACGTCATCTGACACTTTTAATGAATAAAATACAAATTATCTATTAATTAGTGCATTTCTTTGTTAATAATAATAGAGCTATAAAAAAGAAATATCTATCTCTAACAGCATTGCTTATTTATTAATTTAAAAAAGGAAAAAATGTAGACTGCCCATAGACGGATCACTTTCAAGGGCGAGACTTATTAAAATTAAACATGTGATTTATATTCAATAACAAAAATGCAATATTTCATATTAAACAACAAAAAAAAAATTCTAATATACCGGTATATTTTTCTAAATCCCGCAATTTATTTATTTATTTTTTTTCTTTAAATTCCGCTATCGAGAATATATGGACCCTGTTATGCAATGGTGTGTCAAAGACCAAAAAAAATACAAAATTGAGTTAAGCACGGAATATTGTTCCAAATGCTTTAATTAATAGTATTTTTTATGAAATATGTCCTAAAAAAATTTATATTTAATGTTACTTGCTCAATTGACAAGAAAAATTATATAACATGTTATAATCCAATGAAAACAAAAAACTTTATTTTTGATTTTCTCAAAGCTCTGTTTGGTCTTTGACACACCATTGCATAACAGGGTCCATATATATCTTGGTTTGTTAAAAATGTAGTAGGAGTGGTCGCTTAAACGTACTTAGGTGCGCGTCTCGGGGTGCTAATTTTGGGAGATTGCGGCCACAATTTTGAAGCTATCGACCTCAAATTTTTTTTTAAATTAAAGCTATTTAAAATATCTACAACTTATAGAAGCCCTTTTTTTGATTTTCGAAAAAATAAATTATTTTTTTAGATTAATCGCATTAAATAAAAGATATTTTAAAAAAATTCGCTCTATATCTTATAGATAATTAAATTAGTAATCATGTTAAAAAATAATTAATTTTCGACCCTTAATTAATTAGCTAGAAACTTTCAAATGAAATGGAATAAATTCCTTATATTCCTATGGGAAAAACTAACGCCATCTCTTGTCGCCTAGAGTAACTCGGTATTGAATCGTCTTCTAACGGCTTTACGAGACGCGCACCTTAAAAAAAAAAAAAAAAAAAAAACTAGACTATTATAAGGAATTTTTCAAAATGAATTAATTTATAGAATTCTTTTTTTCTCATTCACACTCACACTCACACACACATTCACACAGTCTTTTCGGCAACTTAGTCCATATAAGATTTTTACGATATCCGTTATTGATTAATATACATATTGAGGGTCCAGGCATTCAAATAAAATAAGACTGCCTGAGGCCCGAACCCGCGACTTTTGGTATACGAAGTTAGCGCGCCAACCCCTACACCAAGCCCCGAGGGCAAAGAAATTATTATTACTACGTATTCCAATGATTCTAAAAAAGAGCCGTTTTAGAGCATATTATCTATTAATTTCTAGAAAGACACTTAAATTCTGATTGAATAAATTCACTAATTAGATTTCTTATGAAGAAAACCTTGTCGACTAGTATTATAAATTAATTTTTATTATTTTTCATTTGAGAGATTTAAGACAAAACAAAATGCTTTCCAATGTGCAAATTCTGGAATTTTTCTTCACTTCCCATTTTGAGAATTTTGGGACCCGTGTATTTTTCTTCGACTCTCCATAACATATTAGACTGCAAAAACGGGAAGATGGTTAACCGGAGCGGGACAAATGGACCCACACTCCACTACATAGGCGCCGGAACTGGGGGGGGGGGGCAAGGGTACATTGCCCCCCCCCCTGGCATCCTGTAGGGGGGGGCAGAGGGGGGGCAATATGTCTTCTTTTATTTCATTTATTTTTAAAAATGATATATTTTTACTTTTGAAAAATAAAATCTTCTAAATTAAAAAAAATAAATTAAATATTTTTTCAACAAAAAAGTATGTAAATTAACACCTGCTTCATGCCCCCGGGCTTGCTGCAGTTAGTAGCGCGCCCACCTTCTATACCGAACGTCGCGGGTTCGGACCCCTCAGTCCGATGATTTTATTTAAGCCATTTGGATACTAAATGGTTTAAATAGAAATGCCTGGACCCCAATATAGATAGATTCATAAATAACGATTAGGCCTATCGTCGTCTTATATAGCCAAAGTTGCCGAAAAGGACTGTGGGAATGAGAACAAAGTGTGGATGTTAAAAAAAAAACCTTCGTCCTTAATGAGACGGGGGGGGGGGGTCAGAGACAGTGAAAAAAGAACGATGAACGGGTCGTTTTAGAGATCGAACGGCGAACGACCCGTTCTTCTAAAAGAACGATTTTGCTCATCTCTAATTATAAGTAGTGTTGTGGTCTGGTCGACTTCGCTGCTGAGCACCACTGTTGTGGTCTGGTAGATTCCCAAATTTCGGGTTCCTGTTGTTGCTTAGGTATTTGCCGCCACCAGAGGATTTATACTTTCCCCAAAGTAAAACTAGTTGATGTGTTTAAATTTAGTTTAATTTTCACTGTATGGTACAATTATTATAATAGAAAAGAGTTGTTACATTTATTGCATTCAAAAGATATATTCAAAAGTATAAATGAGAGATGTTACTTGAACGCATCCTAATGGTATATTGTCCCTTGCTTGCTCTCTGGGAGTTTATATAGCCCCTTTTGTCACCTTGTGGCGACGATTTTGAGTGGACTTTGTACATTATGAATCTTCTTCTCATCAGAAAATATTTCTGATGATTTTACAATTATTATATTAATTTTTCATATAATCTAGCAAGGGTTTCGAATTTCTGTCCTCTGGGTATCCGGTCATGATACATGACACCGGACACTCGCCTGTGTAAAATGAAAGAGGAATTTATTTATTAAATTCCTGGCTAGAGACGACACGTGTTCGTCAGGGCAAAGTCTAGTTTTTAATTCCTTTTTAATTGCGTAATAAATAATGATTTATTTTGCGATAAACAAAACTATTAATTAATAGTTCCTTTTAATTGCTTGAAATAGGACTCTTCTTTATATAAGAAGGTAAAGAGATTATGATTCATACTTGTCATTTCGAGAGAGAGAGAGCAAGTCCATGACTAAAAACCCTATGTTTAATTTTTTATAAAGAAGAAAAGGAAAAGAAACACAAACAAAAAGATTTTTAATTTTGGTACATTTAGATTAAATTAATTACTTGTTATCAGTGGATTTGGATGAACCTCCAGTCTGTTTTCGTGTCTTTTAGATATCTTTCTTAAGAATTCTTCAAATCCTTCGAGTTGAAGAGCTTCTTCAATGATAGCATTTGTGATGCCTGCAGGTGGATGAGCGATGAGGCGAAGTGTGGTGGATTGTACTCTTTTAAGGAGGAGAATACTGGAAGGAGAAGCAGATTTGGACCAGATGGGAGCACCATAACTGAGCCTGGGTCGAACTATTGCCGTGTAGAGTTGGATTTTGTAGTCAATTGGGAGAGGACTTTTCCGGTTCAGAAGAGGCCATAGCACCCTCTTTGCTGTTTTTGCGTTGATTGATGCAGTTTTGCAGTGAGCAAGCCAGTTGTGTTTGCGATCAAATTTTAGCCCAAGGTACCTGACAACGGGATTCCATTTTAGAGAACAGCCTCCGATGTCTATTGTCGTGTGTAGATATTTCCGTTTCTTGGTGAAGAGGATGGCTTCGGATTTGGTGGGGTTTAGTGCTTGCTTCCAGTAGGTTAGGTATTCTTGGATATCTATGGCGTAGTTTTCTAACCTATTTTTCATGCATTTGAAGTTTTTATTGCTGTAGTATATTGCTATATCATCGGCATAAGTGGCTATTTGTACATGTGGGTCTATAGGTATGTCTGCGGAGTGGAGGATGTAGAGAGTCGGCGAGAGGAGGGAGCCCTGGGGTACACCGGAGTGGTCTAAAGAAAAAAAAAAAGAAAATTTTATTTTATAAGAATTTTTATTATTTTTCATTTGAGTGATTTAATTAATTAGCTTTAATTTTTTATAATATGAGATAAAACCCAATGCTTTCCTAATTTTGGGCCTGCTCATTTGAAGACCCAAATATTTTTTCTGGGACTCTTCATAAATAAGAAAACCTCGGAACAGACATACGGAAACTGATATTTAAAAAAAAACAAAAGGCACAAATTAATAGAATTCTTAAACTATTCATATTTCATTTCAATAGATCAAGTCATTCACCTGCAATCGTTTCTTCAAACACACACACACACACACACACACACACACACACACACACATACATTCTAAATCAATCAATTCATAAGGATCTTTAAAAAAAAATCCTAATCCCTTCATTTCCTTTTATTTCTTTTCTATTCCCTTCCCTGATTTCTGATCATTAATGATGAAAATGATGCCGTTTACGCTAATAAACCTTTTAATTAAAAATATAATAGATTAAAATTTTAAAGAGGGGTGGACTGTATGTAGGGCTGGTTGTCTTTCCAGGTCCTGGAGTTTAATAAACTGTGCAAATAAAACAATATGTATTTTTGATAACAAATTATATTAAAAAAATCATTAAATCAGTTTAACAAATTTACTTAATCTAAGGGTTGAATTATTGAAATCAGAAGTAACAATTTGAGAAAAAAAATAGAAATGATAATTATTCTCTATTGAGATCAAATAGAGAATAGAAAAGTTTCTTTTATAAATACCTTTTGTTCAGGTTTAATATTTTGTGTTCATACAAACTATATATATATATATATATAATCGTATCTTATAAAAATACGTACTCAATTAACATCAAATAGAAGATTTTTTTTTATAAAAACATGATATCATGAAATTACAGTGAATTAATTGAAGTAGTTGATGCATCAACATACGAAAACAGAAGAGAAGAGAAGCTCAAAGATATCTAAGAGCGAGATATAAAAAAAAGAAATAAACATCAAAACCAGGGGGATGATTTTGCATATTAGTTTACAAAAAATCCGCCCGACTTATGGCTCGAAGTTTGAAAAATATAAAATAAATAAATGCTTATTCATATATTTCGTCATAAGCGTTAACATCACTCCCCAACCTTGATTGGACCCAGGTCAATCAATGAAAGCACGACCTACTCGGGCAAGGGAGCCAATTTTGTTATCGGTCTGGTATATTCACCGTTCAATGTTCGAATTCTCACAACACGAACTTTTCCATCTTTTCCAGGAAATATCTGTATGATTCTTCCTAGTTTCCAGAGAAGGGGTGAGGTTTTTACATCTCTTAGTAGTACAATTTGATCCACTTTGATATTTGGAGTTTGTGTAGTCCATTTCACCTTCTGTTGCAGTTGAGAAAGATAGTCGTTATGCCATTTTTTCCAAAAAGATTGAATTACTTGTTCGACAAGTTGCCATCGAGTAAGACGATTTAAAGAGATATCAGATAAATCTGGAGTAGGAGGTGAAGTAAACTTGGTGGTAATAAGAAAGTGACCAGGAGTTAAATATTCCATATTAGCACTTTCAGAAATTCGACATAAAGGACGAGAATTTAAAATAGATTCAATTCGACAAATTAAAGTTTCGAATTCAATAAGAGTCAGTATGTGATTTTTTGATACACGTTTGAGATGATATTTCATTGCTTTAACAGCGGCTTCCCACAATCCCCCATGATGTGGAGCACTGGGTGGAATAAATTTCCAATCGATTTGATTTTCAGTTGAAAATCGTTGTATTTCTGGATTTCGTTCCAAATCTTGAAAATGTTTATAAAATTCAATGAGTTCACGTTTTGCTCCTTGAAAGTTAGTTCCATGATCCGAATGTATTTCTTTTGGACTTCCTCTTCTTGAGATAAAACGAGATAAGCATTGTAAAAAAGAAGTAGTAGATAAGTCAGTGACTATTTCTAAGTGTATAGCCTTTGTAGAGAAACATATAAAGACACAAACATAAGCTTTGTGAGATTTGGCACCTCTTTTCCTTTCATATATAATGTTGAAAGGTCCAGCATAATCTACACCTGTCACGGTAAAGGGCCTTGAAGGTGTGATCCGTTGAACAGGTAGAGATCCCATTGATTGATTCAATGGTTTTGAACTGAATCTAAAACAAATAATACAATTATGAATAATTTTTCTAATTAAATTTCTAGCTCCAATTATCCAAAATTGTTGATTTAAGTGAGAAAATAACAACGTGAAATTTGCATGGCACAATTTCAAATGTAATTCATATATATATTTTGAGAGAAGTGGACAATTTTTTGATAAAATAATAGGATGTTTTTCAAAGTCTGGTAAATCTGATAATTCTAGTCTACCACCGACTCGAATAAGATTCGTATTATCATCCAAGTAAGGACTTAAATTCTTAATAGATGATTTTTTAGAAAATGGAATTTTTCCTTTCACATATTTTGATTCAGGTAGATAATTTATTTGACTAAATCTCCATATAGCAAGAAAAGCTTCTTGAATTTCTTCTGAAGACAGATCTCCAGTTCGACGAGGACGTTGTTTTATTTTTGATAGAGAATTATATTTAAAACGTAAAATATAAGCAGCAATTCGATTAAGAGTTTTGAATGAATATTTTTGAGAAAATAAATTTTCTTCTTGATTACATTTCAATGAGATAGTATTTTTGACATTGGATTCTTGAGATACGATCGGCGTATTCAATGTTTGATGATTATCAATTTGACAGCAATCATCAAATTGATCGAGACTAGTATTTTTCAAAAATTGTGGCCCATGCCACCATAATTTGGACATGATAAGTTCTTCTAAAGATATTCCTCTTGTTGCGAGATCGGCAGGATTTTCTTTACTAGGAACGTGAAACCATTTTGCAGTTGGAAGTTTATCTTGTATTTGTTGTATTCGATTGGCTACGAATACTTTCCATTTTGATGGATGAGATTTTATCCATGATAAAGTAATATTTGAATCTGAGAAACAGATAATTTTTGTAATAAAATTCATAAATATAGGTTTAAAAAATGATATGAGTTTTGCTAATAAAACAGCAGCACATAATTCCAAACGCGGCAATGTTATAAAACCAGAAGGTTTAACCTTTGCTTTAGAAGCAATTAATGATATTTTAATAATATGATTATTTTTTACAGCACATAAATATAATGTGGCTGCATAGGCTGATGATGAAGCATCACAAAATCCACAAAGATAATAGGTTTCTGCATTAAGATCGATAATACATCTTGGTATTTCAATTTTATCTAGACTTTGTATTTGATTCCGAAATAGTTTCCATGACTTTTGATGATCAGGAGACAAGTGATCATCCCAGTCTAATCCTTGTAACCAAGTTTCTTGAAAAATAATTTTAAATTTTATAATTAATGGAGAAAGAAATCCCAAAGGATCATAAAGGCGAGCAAGTTCAGATAAAATAATTCTTTTTGTTATGCACTCAGATGGAATAAAATTATATTTTATTTTGAATAAATCTTCACACGTTTCCCACACTATACCTAGTGTTGTGGTAGATGAAGTCAGTTGTAAAGAAAGTTGGGATTTAGTTGAAACTCCTCCTTTCGATAATTTTTCTAATATTTGTTTGTTGTTTGAGGACCATTTATCCAATTTAAAGCCACCAGAAGATAATATTGAAGTAATATTATGAATAGTTTGTAAAATTTCTTTTTCATTGTTTCCTCCCGTTAAGAGGTCATCTACATAAATTTGTTCCTTAATGATTTTTGCTTCATAAGGATATTTATTTATATTTCTATCAGCTAGCGCTTGAATGGTGCGAATTGCCAAATAAGGAGAACAATTCAATCCAAATGGTAAAGTGGTGAGGCGATATATTTTCAGAGGCTCTAAAGGGTTGTCCCTCCATATACATCTTAGAAAATTCCTATCTTCAGGAGATATTTTAATTTGACAATACATTTTTTCAATGTCAGCTGCAATAGCAATTGGTGAAAATCGAAAGTTAGTTAAAATCAATCTGATATCAGGTTGAAGAGATGGACCAGTCATTAGGCAATTATTTAGAGAATTGCCATTCGAAGCTTGTGCAGAACCATCAAACACAACTCGAACCTTAGTTGAGAGACTAGCTTCTTTAATAACTGGATGATGCGGTAAATAAAAATTTGAAGTTTGAGAGTCTATTTCTTCTCTTGATAGTTCTTGAACTAATTCCATATGATTTGATGAAATATATTCGTTCATATAAGAATGATACTGATTTTTGAGATTTGAATCTTTTTCAAGTTTCTTCTCTAGAAGTAAAAATCGCCGTT
>JAKCPI010015011.1:0-20748 GCA_023213315.1 Euborellia annulipes | reverse complement strand
AAATTACGTATGCATCAAGTTGATATCTAATAATCTTATTTAACATTTAGATTCCAAAGTTTTTAGATGTTCATAATAAAATAGACATTAGAATAGCCCAAAGTCTATAAATTAACTCGCAGAAGAACGTGTCAAATGCCTTATTTTTTTATGGATTCACTTATTATTATTTTTCATTGATTAATTATTAAATCATAAATTATGTCATTGTTTTCTTTGCTATAAGGTAGATAACTCCAAATTACCAAACCACTAAGGGATTTTTCGTTAAATTAGAATGGAGATCTACTACGTATAAATTAAGAACTGTTCAGCCGTTCTAAAAGAGCTCTTGAGTAATTAATCGAAAAATCCCTTAGTGGTTTGGTTGTTTACCTACTAGCAAAAAAAGAAAATGCATTTCATTGGGCAAAAGAAAGAATTATCTATTTTGATGTGTTCCTGGCAGCAGAGTATCTTTTTCTCTTTTACGAAATATTTCGTCTGTTTTAAAAAATTATAACTAGGCTTTATAATGATGAATACAAAATTATTAGAAAAAATAATCACCAATTAAGATTTTTTCAGCCAACTTTATTTAATGAAAACAAAAACGATGTTTCCATTCCGAATTGGGATCAAAAAAATTATGTTTCTCATGTTACATAAAATGCCAAGAGATTTAAAAGAAAAATTGGTAATTAATTGAGGTTATGTTTATTTGGGATGTTTCACAGAAAAGTTGAAATAAAACCAAATGTAAATTTTTCAACACATAATACAATCATCAGAAGTTACAGACAACTGCAGATGATGGGCTAATAACCCAAATATATATTGAGTGATATAAAATTTTTACTTGTTTTTATTTCACATTTCTGTGTATGCTCACATATAAACCTAACCTCAGTGTATACTTTATTAACAGCAAAATGAGAAATCATAAATTTTGACTTTTTTTTTTTTATTAAACAAGCCTGAAGATGATCCAATCTAGGATCGAAACGTCACTTTGTTTTCTTTTTATAAACAGTTAGCTTTTTTTGAGTTCCATTTATGTTATTTTTATCACTTATACATTTCTAAGTAAATTTAACACAAATTTATATTATTTTTTAAATAAAACAAAGACAAAAATGTCCATTTTCAAAATGAGGGGCAAATCAACATAATCTCGATATGTTTTGTTAGATATTAATTACAAATTTTGTTTTTATAAGAATTTCTAATAAAATAGACAGAAAAACTGAAATGGAAAGATTATTTTAAAATTTTAGAAATTTGGTGAAAATAAAAAAATGTCGACATTTTTGTCTTTGTTTTATTTATTTATTTATTAAAATGATATGAAATTGTGTTAAATTTACTTAGAAATGTATACATCATATTAAATGTTTAATTAATTACAGTATTATTGATATTAGAACAGGTCTTCTTAAATATGTAGAAACAAAAAGCTATGTTTTTTTTTTGACTCCCAGTGTAGATTTTTGTATTTAACATGCTCTTCAAAATTTTACTTAAATCACAAAAAACCTATTAATATTTGTAAATAAACATTCACACTTTTTTCTCATTTACACTCACACTCACACACACATTCACACTGTCTTTTCGGCAACTTAGGCCATACAAGACTTTTACGATAACCGTTGTAATTAATATATCAATTTGGGGTTCAGGCATTTCTATTTAAGCCATCTGGTATCCAAATGGCTTAAATAAAATCATCGGACTGCCTGGGTCCGAACCCGCGACGTTTGGTTTAGGAGGTAGGCACGCTACCTACTACGCCACACCCGGGGGCCTATTAATATTTATTGGGCATAGAATTTATTCAATCCTTTCCTCAATGACAATGATTGAGGTTAAGATAGTTTATTCACTCGCGTAAAGTGATAGTAAGTACAGTCGTTACCAACCAAGTGAACAATAGCAAAATACCAGCATTACACCATTAAACCACCTGAATAATAATTTTTTTATGCGAACCGTTGACCCCCTTGTTCCGCCACTGGTTAAACTAAAAAAGAAAAGGAAATAAAAAACTCGAATCAATTCCAATAGTTTCGAATAAAAATATTAATAATAGAGAGAGGATTTCGATTTCTGATCAGCTTACATACCTGACTCCCAAACAACAACAACAACAACGTGTTGTTGAAAGTTAAAGTGATGATGGTGATGGTGGTGGTGGTTGCGGTGGTGTTGGTTTTCGATAAGTTGAAAGGTAAAAGCCGCGGATCTCTGGTTTGAAAAAACAAGCGTTCAACTTGTGATTTGTTGGCATTTTCAACATCAATCAATGACACAATACTTTTCCTCTTCCATTTCAAAAAAAAAAAGAAAAACTTTACAATAGACAGCTTTAAACTTAAAATTAATCAATCAATCATGCCAAGAAATATTCCACTTATATGCAAAGGAATTCCTCTTTTGTGTTGTTTTGAATATTATATAGCTACGTGTTTATGTTTGTGTATAAATCCGCCTTTAATAGATTTCTCATGTTCTTGACTTTTAAATAAACGGTTGCATTTTTTGAGTAGGTCATATTTACATCTTTTTTACTATAATAATAATAATAGCTGCCGGGATAAATTGTTTAATTAGTAGTATCGTTATTCTTTTTTCTTCTTTACAGTCATTAGAGTCAGAGCTGACACGTTGTGGTTACTCTAAGGCAGTGTTTTCCAAACTGTGAGGCGCGCCTCCCTAGGGAGGCGCGGACTAGTCTAAGGGGAGGCACGAGTATTGGCCACCAAGATCAATTTTCCAAATGATTGCTAGTTTTATAAATAAAATAATAAAATAATTTAGAAGATTCTGGGACGGAGTTTTTAATTAAAATAATAAATATTAATAAAAATTAGGTGTTGGCTGTGTCTTCTACACAGCCGGTGGCTTTATAACGTGACGTCTTTTGCTTGAATTCAAAAAAAAAAAAATTTTTTTCTCTTACCTAAGTTATATTGAAATATAAAGAGAGAAAGAATTTTTTTTTTTTACTAGTACTTTGTTCCCATTAATAAACATGTTCAAACATTTTCATTGTAACAATATATGACAGGTGTGGCCAAACTTTTATCCATTAAGGGCAACTTATGCTAAAAAATGAGTTTTTTCGAGAAAAAAACTACTTTTGGAGTTAATTACTCGGGATTTTTTTATTTATTCTATTAGATTCTTTCTTTCTGCACCAAATGACATCTCATTTAGTCTGATCTGATTAGCCGTTCGGAATCTACAGGGGTTTAAACTTTCAAATTAGAATTTACCGCAGCGCGGTAAAATAAAATGGTAGGAAAAAAAATAAATGGTGAAATCTTTAGCTGAAAACTCATTCTTTCTAACCGTATATTCCCCATAATTATACCTCTTAAGACAGAGGAGTTATTCAAGCCAATAAACTTTTTCGTGCATGCCTCCTAACCTGCCACTATAGACACATGATTTGTAAGACGTCACGTCAAAAAAAAAAATATTTGTATAAGTATAAATTTATATTTTTTAGTATTAAAAATTTTTGTTTTTGTATTATTTAATTTTAGCTAAATCGAAGCCAAATAAATAGAAAACATTCAAAAAATAGGGTTGATTATTATTTTGCTTAGGGGATGAAGGGTTGATTATTTAAGAAAGGCCTTGGAATATTCCAAATCACTTATTGACATTCTTTTAAAAAATTCCATCTCTAAAAATATAGTTAGATTAGAGCAAAAGGTATTTTTTCACTTTTAATAAAAAGGGAATTGTTATTTTCATCTATTTATTCCTATACAAACAGAGAGAGAGACAAGTCTCTCGTTCAGTCGAGAGCGTTGCCTGCCGGGGCAGGCGGCGAGATGCTCTCTTTCTTTTTAATTGTGTTTAAAGTGAATCAAAGTGAATATTAATATAGTGTAACCATGGGCGTAGCCAGGGAGGCAGGGGGGGCCGTTGCCCCCCTGGCTGGTCCTAAAATAAAAAAAAATATATATATATATATATTTTTCCCATTGGAAATTTTTTTAACACTCCAATTCACTACATTAATTTAATTTTTTTATTTTATTTAAATAAATAATTAATACTCTATGTAGATATTAATTGCAAACCCCCCCCCTCTTTCGCCCTAACGAGGAGTTGGCCCCCCTAACAAGAAGTCTGGCTACGCCCATGAGTGAACCCACCCTGACCACCCCGTCAGTCAACACACCCTCCTGAGAGTCTTATTAAAGGTAATTATTATGCATTTTATCGTTGAAAAAAAAAATGTTAGAAACAAATAATTTGACTGCGAAAAACGATTCTATTGAATTTAAAATTAAATATTTTGTATTTCTCTAAGGGTAGAGGGTGTATATAAGATGTTGAAAGGGGGAGGGGAGTGTAGGTGTCATTGAAAAAAAATTAGTTTTTTATTTTTTATTTATTTATTTATTTTTTTAAATTCATTGCAGAACGATAACTTGGATTTCAAACTTCAAATCCCTTCAAGATCATTTCTTTTAATTATAGTTTGGAGGGAAAGTGGTGTAGGTTTTCCATGAAACATATTTATAAGTAAAAATTATTTAGGATATGTGTGGTTTCAATAAGTTGTAAATGAAAGAAATATTGAATTTCTAACTCGCTATATTTCGGGCTATTAACCCATCTTCAGGAGTGCATGCATGTGTCCTGACACACACAGGACACATGTATGCACTCCTGAAGATGGGTTAATAGCCCGAAATATAGCGAGTTAGAAATTCAATATTTCTTTCACTAAATAATTTTTACTTCTTTTAATTATTATCTTTAGTATTTCCTTTTTAATTTTTATTTCGCTTTCATTAACAGGAGGAGAAAAAAAAATATTTTATTTGAATAAGCAAAAATGTTTAGCACCTTCTCGGTAATTTTACTATTTACTAAACCTAGATATCTCTAATATTTAACTTACTGTTAAATAAATAAATATTTTCTTTGTCCCCTTTGTTAGTCACAAGAACTCACACGAAAAAAAAATATTTTAGAACAACTTTGCACTTATTGTACGTATGTGTTTTTTTATTCTTTTCCCTTTGGGTTATTTTGTAATTTTATCATGAGATTGGATAAATTCTGGGAAGTGAGTATGGTGGTATATTTGGTGTCGTGGTAAAAAGGTTTTTTTTTTCTTTCTATTGTTAATTTTCGTTGGTGCTACTCTTCTGCACGGAAATTGATGCAAAAGAATATTTTTTTTTTTATCTCATTTTGCTAGCACTATTTCTTATTTGTTTAAAACTCAAATATATATATATATATATATATATATATATTCTTGAAGGTTTCCGCGACCGGATGTATGCGAAGACAAGTTTTCTGGGCTAAGTCGCGTGGGGTGAGTGACTGTTTGCTCTCCTTTTGGAGCCATTTTCAAGAGAAGGAAGGAGGTAGTGGATGGCGGGTTTTACGGGAACTCTCCTGGTCCCAGGTCAATTTGGGGATGACTCAGAGGCGTGGATTGGTCTCTGAGAACTGGAGAAGGTTGGTGTGGATGTGTTCGATTAGGTTGACTACGGGGCCTCAATCTGCCCATCCACCAAACACACCACCAACACACCGACTTGGGGAGTAGGCAGATTGAGGCCCCGTAGTCAACCTAAACCGAACACAATTACACACACCCAACCTTCCTCCAGTTCTCAGAGACCAATCCACGCCTCTGAGTCATCCACCAAATTGACCTGGGGACCAGGAAGACTGCGACCCCGTAAACAACCCCCCTCCACCATTACCTCCTAACTTCCTTCTCTTGAAAATGGCTCCAAAAGGAGAGCCGAAAACGTCGAGTAAATCTCAGCACCCCACGCGACTTAACCCGAGAAAACTTGTCTTCGCATATATATATATATAGATAGATCTAGTTCTACTAGGGATTAATTAAATTATTTCGTTTTTATTACCTGAAAGATAGGCAACACAAATAAGACTTCCTCTTTTCGGTCAATTGTTGCTTCACAGTTCGCAGCTATACATTTCTCGTAAGATCAGAAAGGTGCTCTGGCACAATTTATTTTTATGCATTATGTATGTATATGTTCCATTTATTGACGCCACCTTAAGCAACGTTTCTGTCATCTTTCGGACTTCCTTCAGCGTTAAAAATTATGAAATGAAAAAAATAATTTATGCATTCTTGTGAAAACTTATTAAATTATCAGTTTTTCTTTGGTTGTATTACTCAATGGGAAAACATAAGCAACCAATGGTAAAAAATTTATTTTAATCTCCTTGTCGACGTTTCGGATGCTCGTCACACTCTTCCTGAGAACTGCACAGTTGTTAAAGATAACATACGTGCCATTTGAATATATAAAACATAGATAGGCCTCTATAATTTATAATGAATACTGACTGCCGAACACTCTAAACGATAGATTAGAATAAACTTGATGTTATTTCACCATTTACTGAGTTATTAAATAATCCTTGATAAAAAGATAATTATTAGATGGATTGCGATCTATACTCACTCACATGTCAATCATTTTCAATTCTAAATTATTAGAGAGAAATGGAATTCTATTAATATCTTCTATACTAAAAGTATAGAAATATAAAAATAAGTCAAAATATAATATTTTTTTTATGAACGCAGCAGTGAAAGTGACTGCACTTTATGGCTAGAAAGTTAGCTCCAAATTATACTAAAGTTCAAGAAAAAAAAGTGGAATCTATATTAGCATCCACAATGAGAAATCGATTCCAAGCAAATAGACTTCATTTTCTTGATTAAGGAAAAAAAAAAAATAGAAAAAATTTCTTTTTTTTTTTAGAAGATAAATCAGTGAAACGTTAAAAAGAGATTTATAACCAAAGTTGGTTGGTTGGTTAGGAAGAGGCGGGTTTTTTTCATAAAGACCAAATGAAATGGAACGATTCATCCCATTTAATTATAATAACCTATTTCTCCCCCTCCCCCTCCCCCTCCCTCCCCCTCTCTCTCTTGCTCATATTGTTTCATATTTATCTTTTGATCTTTAATTTTTCTTTTTATGGAATACAAGAGAGAGAAAACTCTGTTCATTTTAGGGTTTAAAAATAAAAAAGATTTTAATTAATTTTTTACTTAATATATGTTATAATTTTTAATTACGGTTTATTTAACGCGATTGTCTTCTCAGATTGTAAATAGACTTATGTCATACTAGCGTGTGCATATAAGATTAAATAATATGGACATAATACCAGCCAACGCCAAGATTATTGTTCTCAAAAAAATTCCACATTAAATTAGAATATAGATATATCTTTTATTATTTAATCAAAAGGACACATACATACACATAAAAAGTTTAGCTATTTGTATTGTTATATTATATAAGTTATAAAAATTATTTCATTAGTGTTTAATTTGGAGTGAAAAAAATTTCAAAATTTTTGGCATTCATCACCGATAAAAGGGGAAATTTAAAAAAAAACAAGTAAATTTCTTTAAAAGTGGGAAATGTATTTTATTTTAAGGTCTTTTTCGGCATTGGAGGCCATATAGACCCCGTCTCTATTTATTTATTTTACTTTTTAAATCCTTAGCTTCTTTCATCCAGCTCCATCAAAATTCAGAGACTTTGAACATACAAAAAGAGAGCAAATTATCTAATAAACAAATCCTTACGTTTTTTTTTAATTCATCTTATTTCTAAAATGTTTACAAATGTAAAAATAATTGCTAGAACCACGCTATTTGTTTAGGGGTAATAAAGTAAGAGTCGGAAATTGGAAATAATTTAAAAAAAAAATTGTTTCAACTTCAAACCCAAAAACATTTGATTGAATTTGAAATTTTTTTAGCAGTGTATAAGTGTATTTTGTAATTTACCCTCTCTATTTAGGGGTGTTTAGGGTTGTTAAATAAAATGGTTTCAAACGAACTGCTAACACACATTAATATCATTATCATTTGTAAATATATAAAGAAAAATCTGGGGTGACTGGTCACACAGCAAACCACTTTCTCTTACCTTCGGTAATCGAAAGTTGTGTTCTGTGCTTGTCTCACCAGATTTTTTGTATCGACTTATAATTTAGTTTCTGACACTACGTACGGTACACTCGAGAGATGTAAAATTGATAAACATGGGAAAATATTTATATTTTGTTACCATGGCAACCATTTCTCCTCTTTCTTATGAAGTACAAGAGTAGAGTGTGCTTCAGAAGATTTAAATCGCAAAATGAGAATATACATTTGAAAGAGCATCTAAAAAATAATTGATTTTTGAATTTTACTCAAAATCGTTGAAGCGAATTTCGAGAAAAACGAAAAAAACTGAAAAAGTACATCAGTAAAGTACTAGTACTCTTTGACCGAATTTGATTAAAAGCTTATTTTCACGCCTCAGGTGGGTGGCTAACTTAAATATAAAATTTCAATCTTGTAGCTCAATTTCTTCATGCTATAAATTAAACCTAGACACACAGACAGACCATGTCGCGAAAACCACTTTTTTGGACTCAGGGGACCTCAAAAACGTGTATATCCGTCAAAATCCTGACATCGAATTTTTGACATGAATCCAGTACTTTCTCTCTATATTAACATATATAGAGGTAAGAGAAAGTAAAATAAGATATGGAATTCTTTTTTCCAATTCAATATTTTTTTTTTTTTTTATAAAATTCTAATAGAAAATAACTGGGAGCTGTTGCTACGATTCTTTCCTAAAGCAAGTCAGAGCAAAGCAGCCACTTGCTTTCAGTTGAGTCTGAGCCGTTCACATGTGAATATAGATCGGTTTTATTACGATGCCAGTAATTATATGAATCAATCAATTCGTTTCTTTTATTAATAAGTGCGTGAGTGAGTGAGTGGGAGTGAATGAACGAGAGAGAGAGAGAGAAGATTGTGTTGACCCATCCCTCCCAATTCGCGCTAGTCAAAGGTAATTTATATTTCATCTCGTTATCAATGAAATTTTTCTTTCCCCTAAAAATATTTTTAATGTTACTTTTATTATTAAATATGGTATTTATTATTTGATAATCAAAATTTCAACTATTTTTTTTATTTTATTCTGTATATTTTGATTAACTTCATTTTTGTTTAAACACTGAATGGGACATGATATTTTCAGCTCATATGAAAATTAAATAAATTGATAAAGACATAGACCTATTTATGTTTTTGGAAAAATTTTATCCCCTTTTAGTAAAGAAGGATATTTGCCCTTTAATAATATGGTATTAGATTTTAAAAACATTTGGATTATTATAGAAAAAAAATGGTGTTGCCACTATAAATTTCTTTGGTGTCGATAGGTTTTATTCTATTAAGAACCATTAAGTATTAGAAAATTTTTCATTGTTTCATTCCGTCATAGGCACCGGAACTGGGCGGGCAAGTGTACATTGCCCCCCCCCCCCACCCAGCCCCTGACCCCCGTTAAAAAAACTAAGCAAATCAATGTTACGTGAATATTTCATATTAATTTTCTTTCTTTTAAGAAAAAAACGGGCTTTTTCTTTTTAAATTTTAATGTTTACTCTTACGTAAGCAACTACTCTAGCCCTTGTCAGCAAAAATAGGCAAGCGGGATAAACTGCTTGAAAAAAAAATATAGCGACAAAATAAATCTGGTGGTGCTCTAATCGCATATTACTCAACTTTCCTCGGTAATCGAAAGTTGTGAATATACTGTCACGTATATTTATTTATTTTGAGAGATTTACTCCTCTCCTTACGGAGTTCAGGGCTGTCACGTATATTTTTTTAAATAATTTTTATTTTAAGTATTTTTGATCACAAAATCCTCTCTCATTTCTTATTATTTTTTTTTTAAACTTTAATTTCAAAAATCGACTTTCGCCATTTTTTCAATTCTTTATTATCCCATTCGTATAATAAAGTAAATGCATTTTTAAATTTATAACACAAGAGATAGGAGTTGGAGATATTAATTTATCTTGATAATTTATTGCGATATAAAGATTGATATAAAGACTCTTAAAGGAAGGAAAAAAGTCCCAATGGAGAGGGCGTGGAGGGGGGAGGGGAAGGGGGGTCGCATGTGCCAGCAGAGGCAACATTAGAGGTTAATCTCCTTTTATTTTTTAATGGACTCATTTTCTTTATCTGATTTTAAAGAGAACTCTAAAGGTGGAAGAGAAGAAGAAAAAGAAGTTAAAGTAGGAAATGCGAGACGAGCCAATCACTCTAAATTAAATGAGGAAATAAAAAAAAAAAATATTTTTTTTTGTCTTTTCGTGAAAAAAGTTGTTCTTAATTTTATTTCATTAGATTCGGTAATCTTAGCATGTTTACCCAAGAGGCTTTTAAGTACAGATTGAATTTGAATGCAATAATGGAATTATGACAAATCCCGCTGATAAAACTTAGAATTGATAAAACAACACAAAATCTTTTTGAAAAATATTAAAATCATATGATTTTCTTGTACTCTTTGTTGAGTTTTCGTGAAAAGACCTGCCATTTGCTCTCGTCATATTCATAGCTTGTTAGAAGATAAATACAAAAGGATGTGGCGTGCCAAGTAGTATATGATAGGTGTAAGGTAGTTTCTCTGTAGGAGAATTTTGCGCAAGCTTTATAATTGTTCAAGCCGCTTGATGCTGGATTGAATTTTAATTATGCACAAGCATATTTGCGTTAGCAAAACTCTCAGCCATTTCTTCTTGACATTTGATATTTACCGGTATTTAATATATAAAAATCTGGTGTGACTGGCGCACAGCACACAACTTTCTCTTACCTTCGGTAATCGAAAATTGTGTAATGTGCTTGTCACACCAGATTTTTCGTGTCGACATATGTTTAGTTTCCACCGATTATTAGATTCAAGATGTAATAAATTTTATAAACTTGGAAAACACACAGACAGACAATGTCGCGAAAACCACTTTTTGGATTCAGGGGCAGTGGCGTACCGAGGGGGGGGGGCGGGGGGCGGTCCGCCCCAGGCCCCGAGCCGGCATAGGCCCCCATATATTTATAAAAAAAAATTTAATGAAAATTTCTCTTTAAGAGGCCCCGGGGCCCTCAGGGCTCAAATAAAAACCGAAAAATTTAGTTAAAAAATCAAAATTTAATGAAAATTTCTCTTGTGAGGACCCGGGGCCCTCAGAGCTCAAGTAAAAAACCGAAAAATTTACATTAAAAAAATCAAAATTTAATGAAAATTTCTCTTTAAGAGGCCCCGGGGCCCTCAGGGCTCAAATAAAAACCGAAAAATTTAGTAAAAAAAATCAAAATTTAATGAAAATTTCTCTTGTGAGGACCCGGGGCCCTCAGAGCTCAAGTAAAAAACCGAAAAATTTACATTAAAAAAATCAAAATTTAATGAAAATTTCTCTTTAAGAGGCCCCGGGGCCCCCAGGGCTCAAGTAAAAACCGAAAAATTTACATAAAAAAATCAAAATTTAATGAAAATTTCTCTTTAAGAGGCCCCGGGGCCCTCAGGGCTCAAGTAAAAACCGAAAAATTTACATAAAAAAATCAAAATTTAATGAAAATTTCTCTTTAAGAGGCCCCGGGGCCCTCAAGGCTCAAATAAAAACCGAAAAATTTAGTTAAAAAATCAAAATTTAATGAAAATTTCTCTTTAAGAGGACCCGGGGCCCTCAGGGCTCAAATAAAAACCGAAAAATTTAGTTAAAAAATCAAAATTTAATGAAAATTTCTCTTTAAGAGGCCCCGGGGCCCTCAGGGCTCAAATAAAAAACCGAAAAATTTAGTTAAAAAATCAAAATTTAATGAAAATTTCTCTTTAAGAGGCCCCGGGGCCCCTCAGGGCTCAAGTAAAAACCGAAAAATTTAGTTAAAAAATCAAAATCGTCAATGTCAAATCAAACATTTGTGGTTGACGATAGGGAATTGACCGATGAGGGGGATATAGTGGAGTCATTTGCCCACTACTTCTCATCTGTTTTTGATATGTGTTTTCGGCCGAACATTGACGATTTTTCTCATCTCACTTCCACCTTTAATTCACTTATTATTTCTGAGATAACTACTGAGGAAATTATTGAGGCAATCTCATCTTTGAAACCCAAAAGGGCCCCTGGACCTGACAGTGTACCCCTTATGTAATCAAAGGCTGTGCCAACTTACTGATAGAGCCACTCAATCATATCTTTAATTTATGTCTACACAAAAATACCTTTCCAGATCTGTGGAAGATCGCTCGGGTCACTCCGGTTTTTAAAAAAGGGAAACCCCCAATCAATAGAGAACTACAGGCCAATATCCATTTTATCTACACCAGCTAAGCTGTTTGAGCATGTTTTATATAAGAGAATTACTTGGTATATGAAACATAATATATCAAGCTCTCAACATGGATTTTGGCCTGGAAGATCAATTAACACCAACCTAACTACTTATATCGAATTTTTATTAAATTCTATGGAAAAAGGAAACCAAATAGATGCCATATATACCGACATGTCGAAGGCATTTGACACTGTCAATCACAAAATTCTATTGTTAAAATTGGATAGATACGGTTTCTCCGCAGATTTGGTGGGTTTGTTTCAAAATTATTTCTCTAACAGAAAACAATACATTTCTTACAGGAATTCACTGTCAAGGGAGTATCCCGTGACTTCCGGGGTCCCTCAGGGCTCAAACCTTGGTCCTTTGCTATTTTTAATCTATATAAATGACATAGGCTTAATAATTAAAAATTGTAAATATCTTCTCTATGCAGATGATTTAAAAATCTACAGAGAAATCATCAATGAAAATGATCATTTGTATGTTCAAAATGATCTAAATAATATAAATATTTGGTGTAAAGCCAATGGCTTAAAGTTAAACGCTAAAAAATGTTTCACCATAACATTTAGTAGAAAGAAGGAAAATTCAATTAACTCCTACATATTAATGGGTGAAAACCTCTGTAGGAAAGAGATAGCAGAGGATCTGGGGGTGCTCTTGGATGAGAGGCTCACATTTGCTCCCCATATAAACCAAACTATCAATAGGGCACTGAGGATGTTGGGCTTTGTTGTTCGCACCTGCAGATGCTTTGGTAGTACTGAGGTCCTGAAGACTCTATATTTTGCCATTGTAAGATCCCGTCTCGAATACGCGGCACTTATTTGGGATCCTTTAACAAGAACCCATATTGACAGTGTGGAGTCTGTACAGAGAAAATTTCTCCGTTATCTCTTTTATAAGAACACAGGCTTCTACACTTATTTGGTCCCTTATGCCGAACTTTTAGATCTTTTCGAGATGGAATCTTTGGAAGATAGAAGGAGACAAATTGGTCTCAAATTTATTTTTAAGCTACTTAGTGGCCAAGTAGACTCTTCAGAGCTTTTGGGAAAAATAGGTCTATCCGTACATATGCATTATGGTCGAAGAAAATATCTTTTCTATCAGGAATATGTGCGGACTCTTTATAGAGAAAGATCCCCTATTTTTAGAAATATTAGGGAGGCCAATCAATTGATGATTGATATGGTTGGAATAACCCCTAATGAATTTGAGAGGCAATTGGCCTCCCTCTAGTTGTTTCTGACTGCTTTTTTGATGCTATTTTATAATATTATTAATAATTGTACATTTATAAGTTATAAGTATTGTAGATTCCTTTTATTTCCACTTCTTTCTTTTTTTTTTTTTTTCTTTCTTTGTTATTCTACTACTTTCATTAATCATCAAAATTGTAATTGGAATTTTTTCTGTAATTTTGATTTGACCAAATAAATAAATAAATAAATAAATAAATAAAATTTAATGAAAATTTCTCTTCGAGAGGTCCCGGGACCCTTGAGGTTCAGGGATATACGGTATTTTAAAAATATTTTTATGTATGGAGGAGAAGGATATTTAAAGATGAGCACCCCTCCCCAAAAAAAAAATTCAATATAAGGCCCCCTCTTCTAGTGCCGCCCCAGGCCCCCAACTGCCTCGGTACGCCTCTGTTCAGGGGATCTCAAAACGTGTATATCCATCAAAATCTCGACATCGGATTTTTGACATGAATCCAATACTTTCTATATATGTTAACATATATAGAGATAAGAGAAAGTAATAATTCATTTAACATTTCAATTTAATTACTAATGTCAACTACTCTCTAAAAATGAAATAGTGGCAATCTCACTATTTAAGATAGTGACTACTCATTTCACTACCAAATTAGTGAACTCTCTCACTATTTGGGCTAGCGACTCCTGAATTCACAACCGAAATAATGAATAATATTTATTTAGTAATTGAGGATATGAATCATTTTAAATTATTTTAAAAATTATATTTTATCAATTGAAAAATTGAAAAATTAAATCTCACAACTATTTTTTTATAATTTGTCATATATATTAAATTTCAACTTTCGTAAATTTAATACATTTTACAATTATAAATTTCCAAAAAGTATTGTATCATAAATATATCACTTTTATAGATTTATTACTAAAAATTCCATCTTTCTCAGTACTGACAAGGCCACTATTCCAATCAGTGGTTTTCTCTCTAATCAAATAAGTGAAATTGTTATCTGTTCACTATTTCATTTAGTAAATATCCACTATTTAAAAGTGGTATACTTTTAACTATTTTAAATAATGAATATTAACTACTAAATAGTAGACATGGGTGATACTGTATCAATCTGATATTTTGTATCAGGTAGGAAAAAGTAACAGGTACACATAATGGGTACGAGCAAAAAGTATCGGGTATTTAAATATCAAAGTAAAAATCAGATAAATTATTTATAAAAAAAAAATATTTATTTCATTTCTGCTCTCTTTCTTAAAGCGGAGAAAATAGAAATAATGTATAAGTAATAATTAGATTTGTATTTAATTATTATAGGGCCTAGTGAGAAAAGTAGAGTAAAAAATCTAAAAATGATTCGGAATGACTTTCGAAAAGAGCGCCAGAGCAAAACGAAATTGCCCTGTCACGAGAGAAGAGGCGGGGCGGAGCGTCGCGAGTTGAGGGTCGCAAGAGAGAAGGAATGAGAGAAAAGGAGAAACGAAAACTGTATCGGGTAACTGTATCGACGCTCTAAAGTGAATAGCAAGTATTTGATCAATGCGCAAGCGCGAGAATAAGGTATGAGTGAGAAACAGATACGCGTCCTGTCCAGGTCCAGTCGAGTATGCCCGAGTTGTTGATACTCATATAACAGATACAACAAGTATCTCTTATTTGCTCAGTATTCGTTTCTCACTCGTACCTGATATCTCGCGCTTGCGCATTGATCAAATACTTTAGAGTGTCGTTTCTTTCTTACCCGATACAGTTTTCGTTGCGCCTGTCCCAGGCCTGCTCTCTTGAAACCCTCAACTCGCGACGCCCCGCCCCGTCCCTTCTCTCCTGGCACGGCTATTTCGCTATTGCGCTGGCGCTCTTTTCGAACGTCATTCCGAATGATTTTTACATTTTTTACTCTACTTTTCTCACTAGGCCCTATAATAATTAAATACAAATCTAATTATTACTAATACATTATTTCTCTTTTCTTCTCTTTGAAAAAGAGAGCAGAAATGAAAAAAATCTTTTTTTTTTTTAATAAATAAGTTATCTGATTTTTACTTTGAAACTATTTTTTTTTTATAAAAACATTAATTAAAAAAATAAAAATATATGTAACTGTGAATTGAAATACATAATGGACTTCAATAAATTAAATTTCGTTCGCTGGTAAAGAAATTTCTTAATTATTTTTCTAGTGCAGTATATAAATTGACATTTTAAATTTGGAGACATTAAAATGTCAGTTCAGTCAGTTTGGAAAACTCTTTAGTAATGGATAATTATGAGTTTGTTCTCAACACAAGAATAAATAGCGTAGAAAACATTTGAAAAAATGTTAAACACGTTGTTATTGACTTGAATTAATGTAAAGTTAGCGTTGCTGGGTGAAATTTGTTTCGGGTACAAAAGTATCAGGTAAAAGTATCGGGTCAGAACAAGTACCTGTAACAGCTGGTACCTGGTACAGCAAAATCGAGTAACGACCCATGTCTACTAAATAGTGAGTTTTTCAATATTTTGATTTTAGAGAGTAAGTTTAAAGCAAATGAGTATTTCTTGTTATCTTCGAATAATCTTCTGAAATTGATATTTTTAGGTTAATTTTCGACATAAGCTATTTCTTGCACAAACATGCTTGTGCGGTGTGGTGCCGAAGGGAATTTGCGCATGCTTGTACAAAAAGATTGCACATACATGCTAGTCAAGGTTGCAGTTAGGTGTGCCGCCTTTAAAGTATTTTCTCCGAATATTTCGAAGGTATTTAATAGCACTTCTCGTATGTGGAATTAGAGTGAGCTGCTGACGAAGAAGTGCTATTAAATGCCTTCGAAATATTCGCAGAAAACACATCTTACAGTCAAATTTTGAATGTTATTTTTTATCTCTTTTTTTGATTATCTTTGGGAAATATGCCTTGAATACTTTTTTTTCTTAAAAAAAATAAAAATTGTTATTTTTTTATCATTAAATGAATATACAGTAAAATGAAATCTACTTTTATCTCAAATTTGAAACGTTAGGGTCTTTTTTTCTATGGTTATAGTTGGGACAAAATTACTATGGATTTAGAATGATAACTGATAAAAGTTGCAGATGAGTTCTCAACTTGTCGTTTGACTCCAAGGGGACCTCTAGATGATTACCTCCTCCTTCCCCCCCCCCTCTGTCTCTTTTGCTTATCTCTCCCTTTGGATGCTGAATAATTTAGCTCAAATAAATTCCCCTAAAGTGGCTAATTAAGGAGATCAGCTCTCTATATTTGTTTGTTTGTCTATTTGTAGAAAGTACAAGCGAGAAAAATTGTTTTATAACTTTTTACTTTCTCGTATAGAATATAAAGAGAAAGTATTGTAATCGTTAAAAAAATTCGACTTCGAGATTTTGATGATTCTTCACGTTTTAGACCACCCTGCGTCCAAAAAAACCATTTTTGGCATTATGTCTGTGTTTACGCTAATAAACCTTTTAATAAAAAATATAATAGATTAAAATTTTAAAGAGGGGTGGACTGTATGTAGGGCTGGTTGTCTTTCCAGGTCCTGGAGTTTAATAAACTGTGCAAATAAAACAATATGTATTTTTGATAACAAATTATATTAAAAAAATGATTAAATCAGTTTAACAAATTTACTTAATCTAAGGGTTGAATTATTGAAATCAGAAGTAACAATTTGAGAAAAAATATAGAAATGATAAATTATTCTCTATTGAGATCAAATGGAGAATAGAAAAGTTTCTTTTATAAATACCTTTTGTTCAGGTTTAATCTTTTGTGTTCATACAAACTATATATATATATATAATCGTATCTTGTAAAAAATACGTACTCAATTAACTTCAAATAGAAGATTTTTTATAGAAAAACATGATATCATGAAATTATAAGTAAATTAATTGAGGTAGTTGATGCATCAACATACGAAAGCAGAAGAGAAGAGAGGCTCAAAGATATCTAAGAGCGAGATATAAAGAAGAAAATAAACATCAAAACCAGGGGGATGATTTTGCATATTAGTTTACAAAAAATCCGCCAGACTTATGGCTCGAAGTTTGAAAAAATATAAAATAAATAAATGCTTATTCATATAATTCGTCATAAGCGTTAACATCACTCCCCAACCTTGATTGGACCCAGGTCAATCAATGAAAGCACGATCTACTCGGGCAAGGGAGCCAATTTTGTTATCGGTCTGGTATATTCACCGTTCAATGTTCGAATTTTCACGACACGAACTTTTCCATCTTTTCCAGGAAATATTTGTATAATTCTTCCTAGTTTCCAGAGAAGGGGTGAGGTTTTTACATCTCTTAGTAGTACAATTTGATCCACTTTGATATTTGGAGTTTGTGTAGTCCATTTCACCTTCTGTTGCAGTTGAGAAAGATAGTCGTTATGCCATTTTTTCCAAAAAAATTGAATTACTTGTTCGACAAGTTGCCATCGAGTAAGACGATTTAAAGAGATATCAGATAAATCTGGAGTAGGAGGTGAAGTAAACTTGGTGGTAATAAGAAAGTGACCAGGAGTTAAATATTCCATATTAGCACTTTCAGAAATTCGACATAAAGGACGAGAATTTAAAATAGATTCAATTCGACAAATTAAAGTTTCGAATTCAATAAGAGTCAGTATATGATTTTTTGATACGCGTTTGAGATGATATTTCATTGCTTTAACAGCGGCTTCCCACAATCCCCCATGATGTGGAGCACTGGGTGGAATAAATTTCCAATCGATTTGATTTTCAGTTGAAAATCGTTGTATTTCTGGATTTCGTTCCAAATCTTGAAAATGTTTATAAAATTCAATGAGTTCACGTTTTGCTCCTTGAAAGTTAGTTCCATGATCCGAATGTATTTCTTTTGGACTTCCTCTTCTTGAGATAAAACGAGATAAGCATTGTAAAAAAGAAGTAGTAGATAAGTCAGTGACTATTTCTAAGTGTATAGCCTTTGTAGAGAAACATATAAAGACACAAACATAAGCTTTGTGAGATTTGGCACCTCTTTTCCTTTCATATATAATGTTGAAAGGTCCAGCATAATCAACACCTGTCACGGTAAAGGGCCTTGAAGGTGTGATTCGTTGAACAGGTAGAGATCCCATTGATTGATTCAATGGTTTTGAACTGAATCTAAAACAAATAATACAATTATGAATAATTTTTCTAATTAAATTTCTAGCTCCAATTATCCAAAATTGTTGATTTAAGTGAGAAAATAACAACGTGAAATTTGCATGGCACAATTTCAAATGTAATTCATATATATATTTTGAGAGAAGTGGACAATTTTTTGATAAAATAATAGGATGTTTTTCAAAGTCTGGTAAATCTGATAATTCTAGTCTACCACCGACTCGAATAAGATTCGTATTATCATCCAAGTAAGGACTTAAATTCTTAATAGATGATTTTTTAGAAAATGGAATTTTTCCTTTCACATATTTTGATTCAGGTAGATAATTTATTTGACTAAATCTCCATATAGCAAGAAAAGCTTCTTGAATTTCTTCTGAAGACAGATCTCCAGTTCGACGAGGACGTTGTTTTATTTTTGATAAAGAATTATATTTAAAACGTAAAATATAAGCAGCAATTCGATTAAGAGTTTTGAATGAATATTTTTGAGAAAATAAATTTTCTTCTTGATTACATTTCAATGAGATAGTCTTTTTGACATTGGATTCTTGAGATACGATCGGCGTATTCAATGTTTGATGATTATCAATTTGACAGCAATCATCAAATTGATCGAGACTGGTATTTTTCAAAAATTGTGGCCCATGCCACCATAATTTGGACATGATAAGTTCTTCTAAAGAAATTCCTCTTGTTGCGAGATCGGCAGGATTTTCTTTACTAGGAACGTGAAACCATTTTGCAGTTGGAAGTTTATCTTGTATTTGTTGTATTCGATTGGCTACGAATACTTTCCATTTTGATGGATGAGATTTTATCCATGATAAAGTAATATTTGAATCTGAGAAACAGATAATTTGTGTAATAAAATTCATAAATATAGGTTTAAAAAATGATATGAGTTTTGCTAATAAAACAGCAGCACATAATTCCAAACGCGGCAATGTTATAAAACCAGAAGGTTTAACCTTTGCTTTAGAAGCAATTAATGATATTTTAATAATATGATTATTTTTTACAGCACATAAATATAATGTGGCTGCATAGGCTGATGATGAAGCATCACAAAATCCACAAAGATAATAGGTTTCTGCATTAAGATCGATAATACATCTTGGTATTTCAATTTTATCTAGACTTTGTATTTGATTCCGAAATAGTTTCCATGACTTTTTGATGATCAGGAGACAAGTGATCATCCCAGTCTAATCCTTGTAACCAAGTTTCTTGAAAAATAATTTTAAATTTTATAATTAATGGAGAAAGAAATCCCAAAGGATCATAAAGGCGAGCAAGTTCAGATAAAATAATTCTTTTTGTTATGCACTCAGATGGAATAAAATTATATTTTATTTTGAATAAATCTTCACACGTTTCCCACACTAAACCTAGTGTTGTGGTAGATGAAGTCAGTTGTAAAGAAAGTTGGGATTTAGTTGAAACTCCTCCTTTCGATAATTTTTCTAATATTTGTTTGTTGTTTGAGGACCATTTATCCAATTTAAAGCCACCAGAAGATAATATTGAAGTAATATTATGAATAGTTTGTAAAATTTCTTTTTCATTGTTTCCTCCCGTTAAGAGGTCATCTACATAAATTTGTTCCTTAATGATTTTTGCTTCATAAGGATATTTATTTATATTTCTATCAGCTAGCGCGTGAATCGTGCGAATTGCCAAATAAGGAGAACAATTCAATCCAAATGGTAAAGTGGTGAGGCGATATATTTTCAGAGGCTCTAAAGGGTTGTCCCTCCATATACATCTTAGAAAATTCCTATCTTCAGGAGATATTTTAATTTGACAATACATTTTTTCAATGTCAGCTGCAATAGCAATTGGTGAAAATCGAAAATTAGTTAAAATCAATCTGATATCAGGTTGAAGAGATGGACCAGTCATTAGGCAATTATTTAGAGAATTGCCATTCCAGAAGCTTGTGCAGAACCATCAAACACAACTCGAACCTTAGTTGAGAGACTAGCTTCTTTAATAACTGGATGATGCGGTAAAATAAAAATTTGAAGTTTGAGAGTCTATTTCTTCTCTTGATAGTTCTTGAACTAATTCCATATGATTTGATTAAATATATTCGTTCATATAAGAATGATACTGATTTTTTGAGATTTAAATCTTTTCAAGTTTCTTCTCTAGAAGTAA
>JAKCPI010015009.1:0-17741 GCA_023213315.1 Euborellia annulipes | reverse complement strand
TTATACAGAAGAATCCCGATAATTCGTACGTTCCCGCTTTGGACTGTACGAATTATCAAGATTACAAAGTTAACAAAAAATTACAAAAAGTAAGAAGAGAAGCTCTCAATTTCCCTCTCTCCTCTCCTCATTCCCTTTAAGTGAAAAGATTACGAATGAACGAGAAAAACTCGTCTCTCTCTTTCTCCCTCTTGAGAACAGTACGAATTAACGAGCTTTTGAAGCTGCAAATACCAGTTAGAAGACGGTCTAAGTGACCTTAAATGTCCGAGGGGTCTCAAATGCTTTTATCGGGATTTTCTCAGGGGACCGGCAAATTTGTGCGAATTAGCCGAGAATACGAATAATCGAGCTTCCACTGTACAAACATAGTAAAAATTTATTAATTGCCTAATCTAACTGTAATATTTCACCAAATCACCATAAAAGCTGACAGAAACAAAAATAAAAAGCAAAATCATGTTTATCGATAAGAAGAGAATATTCAAAAAAAAAATAAAGAAAAGAAGATAAGAAAGAGTTAAGTGGAGGAAAAACAACAGACACGACACGTACGAACCACCTCGAAAATTTCCGGTCAGCACCATAAAGCGATTGAATCCATTCTTGCATAAATTCGTCCGTGCCTGGAAGATCGGCAACCCAACTGACCAAACGCCAATGGGTTTAGTTCAGTGCCGGCGCTAGGCAGAGCAGAGGGGAGGGAAAGAAAACCTATCTAAGGGGAAATGGGATATATATTTGAAAATTCCTGCTATAATTAACAAACCTAATTTATCAACCCCCCGTGGCCGAGGCAAATGTCATAATTGATAATCTAAAAGCCAAGGAGAGCAAAAGTTTTCATTTATTTTATTTTACAACAATTAAAGAAGAACGCGCTGAAAAAAGACCTAGGCCTGAAACCGCAAAAACAATTCTTATGCCAGAATCGCATTTGGAAATTTAATAGAACTATGGTTATTATTAGGGTCCGACCGAAATAAGATTTTCAGCCGAAACCGAATTTCTTAATCTTGTCCCGAAACCCGAAACTTGTATTTCCTATCAGGGGCGTCTATAGAAATTTTTTCGGGGGGGGGGGGGCTTAACTCAAAAATTTTTCTTTTTTAAAGAAACTAAATTTTTTCTGCCACGTAGAACATTTTCCCTTTTTGCGGAACCAAAGTTTTCCGCCCTTCAGAAAATTTTTTTTCCCGCTCGCAAAATCATTTTACCTTTTTTTTAGTATGGACACTAAATTTTTGCCGCTCCGCGCAACATTTCCCCATTTTTGCGGAAACCAAAGTTTGCCGCCCTACTGCGGGAAAATTGGAAAATTTTTTCCCCCTCCCGTGAAAATCATTCTACCTTTTTTTTTCAGGGAGACTAAATTTTGAGATGTTAAGTAGTGGCTGTGTATGTTGTTTAAAGGTGATATAGAAACAGAGGCAGAAAAAAAATTTTGCTACCTCTGCTTCCATATCTCCTTTAAGACTAAATTTTTCTGCCCCGGAAGATTTTTTTTCGCCCAGAGTGCAAATCGTTTGATTTTTTTTTTTTGTCATGCGAGTCTCATCCCATCTTTTCAGACTCAGGTTTCGGCCACTTTCCGAAAGTTTCGGCTACTTTTTGGCCGAAACTGGTCGAAACCGAAAATTCGGTCGGTTACTGGTTACTAGTTATTATTATTTGTCCTTTGAATAGACAGTAGAATAATCGCTCTCGGAATTAATAAACTGTTAGAGACAGAAAAAAATTGTTGTGGCTGGAACAGCAAAGTACATACACAACTTTCTCTTACCTTTGGTAAAAGAAAGTCACACCAGATTTTTTTTTGTGTCGATTTATATTAAGTTTCCGCCAATATATTAAAATTCAAGATATACAAATCTGGTGTGACTGGTCGCACAGCACACAACTCTCTCTTACCTTTGGTAAAAGAAAGTTGTGTATGTCTTGTCACACTAGATTTTTTGTGTCGAGATTTATTTAGTTTCCGCCAATATATTTAACTAAAACTTTCGACGTGACTAGTAGTATATTACACCTGTCAAATGAACTTTTTGCCCAAAAGTTGTTGCCTTTTCAGTTCACCAAGCCGTTGATCCGGCGATTACTAGACTTGTACTGGATGTTATAGGAAAGTAAAAGAAGCATTTCTCTCATGACTATGATATAATATTTAATTAGAATCATACGATGGGTGAGTGAATGGAACAAATGAATGGATGGGTTCGAGTCCAAGGCAGTCGGGTCACAAACAACATTGGCCAAATGGTCGGTTGGTCAGCCAATCCTCCTCCTCGTTTACCTTGACTCATCTCCTCTCATCAGATATGTGTGGATATAGGATAGCTAATTAAACAGTAAAAGACAACCCTCTATCGTTTCAATTAAATGTCTATAATATCAATCATCTTTTGATGAATGCATTCATATTTAATTGATTAATGATAGTGTTAACAATTTTCTTTCAACATTAAAAGATAAATTAATCAACAATTTTAACTGCTGTCTTTTTTAAAATAAAAACTACTAACCAGTTGGGAACGTGGCTAAGAAAGGGAAAATCAGAATTTATTTACAGTCTTTTCCTGGATTAATGTTTTATTGTATAAAAAAACATAAGTATTTATTAATTTAAATAAGAGTGAAATGTAGGTCTCGCCAGGAGTCGCACCACCAATCTGGCGATTTGCGCTCAACATGCTCTACTACTGGACCACAGTACCGCACTCGCTTATTTAAATTTGATAGATCGCTAAATTTCAGTCTACTAGAGAAACGCCGCTCAAATAAAGCTTCAGATGTCTCCGGGTCTGAGGCGCGATCTAGATGGACGTTTTGAGATATCCTCTCAAGAGTGCAATTAATAAATCAAGAATTATATATATCTTGTGTTGGTCCATGAAGTAATTAGCAAAAACATATAACCAAGTATTTATTGATTTAAATAAGCGAAAAATGTAGGTACATGTAGGGCATGTTGAGCGCAAATTGACAGATTCGTGGTGCGACTCTCGGCGGTACCTATATTTTTTGCTTATTTAAATTAATAAATACTTAGTTATATGATTTTCATAATTACTTCATGGACCAACACATATATATAATTCTATTATTTTATCATATATATAATTCTCCAATGTCCATCAAGCTCTATTTAGGCAACTTCCCGTTGGAATTTTGAAATGAAATTTTATATGCATAAAGAAGACCTCGGGATTAAAAAAAAAAAATTATTTTCATCCCGAAATTACTATGACTTTTTGAGTTATTAATTCTTAAAGTTACGATTTCTCCCAGAGGGAATATATAGAGAAATATTTATGTATCCTTTTCATTTGTGTATTCCATGAGTGTAAACAAATCCTCAAGCAGGCACTGGATTGGAATACGAGTAATAATATATTTCTTTTCATAATTAAGCCCTCGGGGCTTGGTGTAGGGGTTAGCATGATAACCTCGTATACAAAAAGTCGCGGGCTCGGACCCCAGGCGGTAGGATGATTTTATTTAAGCCATTTGAATACCAATTGGCTTAACTAAGAATGTCCGGACCCCCAAATATGTATATTAATCAATAACGGATCGTAAAAGTCTTTCTTATATAGCCTGAGTTGCCGAAAAGAGTGGGTGAATGTGTGTGTGAGTGTGAGTGTGAATGAAAAAAAAGTGTGAGTGTTAAAAAAAAAATAATAATTTTCATAATTAAGAAAAGGCCCCTCGGACTTGGCGTAGTTGGTAGCGCGCCTGCCTTGTATACCAAGGGTCGAGAGTTCCGGATCTCAGGAGCCAAAGACGGGCGGCGCGGTTAATGATTAATATAATTCTTTATTTTTATGGTATATTTCTGAAGTTATGAAGACTGTCTAGATAACAATCATACTAATTAAAAAATTCTGGTGTGATTAGTCACACAGCACACAACTTTCTCTTACCTCTGGTAATTGAAATTTGTGTTCTGTGAGGTTTTTTGAGATTTTCAAAAACAACTTTTGCGACTTTTTGGCGCTTTTTTGCCTCTCCGACTTTTATGACCGACTTTTTTGAAATTCTTTAATATAATCCCCTCCGGGATCATTATTGACATTTATAAAACGTCTAGCCTGTCGGCCACCGGGGAGGGGGGGGGGAATGTTTTACGTCTTGGAATAATATATCGGAGGAAACAAAATATACAGCTGTTTTTGTCACTCAAGATTTTTACTTTTGTACTAATTAAATTAAATCTTTTTATTTATTTAATTAAAATTAAATTAAAAGAACTCTTAACCAATCAGCCGGAGACGTTTCGGTCTATTTATTATAAACCATCTTCAGTCCATTAATTGGTATATTTATGCTCAGAGTTAGTCGGATACTAATAATTAATATACATTATTGTAAAATAGAGAACTATTAAAAATGTATATAATGAAATTTGGGCACAAATGAATATGATGGTTGCTTGTGCGAGTTTCAAATATATCTATGATAGATATCATATTATGCACAAGCAACCATCATATTCATTTGTGCCCAAATTTCATTATATACATTTTTAATAGTTCTCTATTTTACAATAATGTATATTAATTATTAGTATCCGACTAACTCTGAGCATAAATATACCAATTAATGGACTGAAGATGGTTTATAATAAACAGACCGAAACGTCTCCGGCTGATTGGTTAAGCATTCAGAGTATTTTGTTTTTTGGCTGCCTCTGCTTCCATATTTCCTTTAATCAACATACACAGCCACTACTTACATCTCTAAAGAACTCTATCATATTTCGGTTATCGAGTGATATGCACTCTATTTCTTTTACTTTTTCATATTATTAATTGTTAAAATTCCTTTTTTTTCTATCCTCAGCTTATGCCCAGAGTGGGGAGTCGGCAGACTCTTTCCCTCCGCCCCCCTTCATGTGTTTTTGAAGCTCCAAAGAAAAAAAGATTGAGCAAGCATGTGCTAGGTCGATTAATTTTTGTTTCTTACACTAAAACTGAACCCAGAGTTTAATTGAGAAGTTGATTGTTTCCCGTTTATGCGAGAGATTTTATTTTTAGAAAGAAATCTGCTTGCTTATTACATAGGCATTTGTCACGTGAGAAAATGGACCTGTTACTGTCTGATGTGCAATATCTGTCTGTCTGTCAGTCAGTGGAGCCTTGAAACAAAAGCCAAAAGCCACCAAGGACAAGAAGCGAAAGTTCCTCGTGACGAAGCATCGCTGCGCTGATAAGAGAAGCTACTAGCTAGCAGGCCCGCCCCTAGGTCAATTATACTTTAATTAATGTCCATAACCATTGTCTTGTGAAAATACAATTTATTAAAATACGTTTATTACTTTCTCTTACCTCTATATATATGTTAATATATATAGAGAGAAAGTATTGGATTCATGTCAAAATTCGATGTCGATATTTTGATGGATCTTCACGTTTTGAGGTCCGCTGAATCCAAAAAAGTGGTTTTCGTGACATGGTCTGTCTGCCTGTGAACAAAATATCTCAAAACGAAAAGAGCTATAAAGTTGAAATTTTATATTTAAGTTAGGCACCCCCCTGGGACGTGACACGAAGATTTTGAACAAAATAGACCAAAGAGTACTGTCTGTCTGTGTGTGTTCAATTTTAAGCATGAAGGAATTGAGCTATGAGGTTGAAATTTTATATTTAAGTTAAACACCCCCCGGGACCGGAAAAATAAGCTTTTGAACAAAATCGACCAAAAATTACTAGCACTTTACTGATGCACTTTTTCAGTTTTTTTCGATTTTCTCTAAATGCGCTCCAACGATTTTTTTTAATTCAAAAATCAATTATTTTTTAGATTCTCTTTAAAATGTATATTCTCATTTTGTCATTGAAATCTTCTGAAGGCCACTTTACTCTTGTACTCCATAGAAAAGATTGGAGAAATGGTTCCCATGGTAACTAAATATAAATATTTTCACATATTTAAAAGAATGAATTCTAATGTATCGGCAGAAATCTGGCGTGAGAAGCACAAAACACAACTTTCGATTATCGAAGGTAACAGAACATTGTGTGCTGTGAGACCAGATTTTTACTTTCTGAAGATGATGTATTCATAAAATAAAGTTTTCCTGAGTAGGCTGGAAGTTAGGAAAATATTTTTACTTTATTTCGTTTCCCGATTGAGTTAGTAGCCAGCAGCAGCCTTATTCGAAATTTTTGATTTAATGAATCACTTAAAGTTTGATTGCATTGATTGGGAAAGAAGCCACAACGTAATTGAAAGTCCTAATTAAAGGCGAGTAGTCATTAGGCAGCCACTCGCCTCTTTTAGAGGCCATGTTTACATTTGTAACTCAAAATCAATAACTTTGGAATTTTGAGGAATCTTTGAATTAAGTTTTTTTAGAAACTAGCCGCGGGCTTCGCTCCCCAGGACCCCCACCGGCAGGCTCGGGCCCGCCTACGGCAGACCCTCGCCTTTTCTTAATTTTTTTTAACATTCCATTTACCCACACATACACACAGTCTTTTCGGAAACTTAGGCCATTTAAGACTTTTGACGATAGCCGTTATTATGAATATATTATACCGGTATATTGGGAGCCAAGCATTCTTATTTAAGCCATTTGGATTCCAAATGGCTTAAATAAAATCATCGGACTGCCTGGAATCCGTACCATCGACCCTTGGTATACAAGGCAGGCGGCTACCAACTACGCCAAGCCCGGGGCTGAATTTTTTTTAAAACTTACACTTTTTTCTCATTCACACAGTCTTAAGCCATTTAAGACTTTGACGATAACCGTTAATTGTTAATATATCTTTTGGGGGTCCAGGCATTTCTATTTAAGCCATTTAGTATCCAAATGCCTTAAATAAAATCACCGGACTACCTGGGGTCCGAACCCTCGACGTTCGGTATAGAAGGTAGGCACGCTACCAACTACTCCAAGCCCCGTGGGCAACGAAAATAAATTATCATTAAAGGGGTTGGAGAATAGTAACCAGCAAATTTATCGCTCCACCTGACGTCCTTTTATTTGGCAGATATTTCGATGCGTAGCACACACACATCATCTTCAGTGCCGCGCTTTAAAATTTAATTTACAAAAATATAAACAAAGATGAATATTACATACGGTAATACAGTTTTTTTGAAATAATTTTCTAAAAATAGAAAAAAAAAAAAAAAAAAAAATTATTTCAAAAAACTGTATTATGTAATATTCATCTTTATTAGCTACCATTCTGACATCTCTTGGCAAATTTTTGAATTACTTGATTTTTTGGACATACTTTTATGACACACAACGCCCTCTTATCGGGAAAAACATGCGTAACACCTTTTCTCCCGATCTCCCTAAAAATGTATATTCTCATTTTACCAGGGGCGTATATAGAAATTTTTTTTCGGGGGGGGGGGGCCCGAACCCAAAAATTTTTCTGCGGAAAATTTTTTTTTAAGAAACTATATTTTTTTTTCCACACGAAATTTTTTGCGGAACATTTTTTCTATTGCGGAACCAAAGTTGTCCATCCTGCGGAAAAATTTGTTGCACTGATGTCTGTATATCCCTATATATGTATATGTGTTTGGGAAATTTCGGAGGGGGGGGGGGGGCCGGGCCCCTCGGCCCCCCCCATAAATACGCCCCTGCATTTTACCATTGATATCTTTCGAAGCACACTACTCCTGAACTTCATAGAGAAGATAGGAGCCATGGTAACAAAATATAAATATTTTCCCATACTTATAAATTTTACATCTTGAATTCAAATGTACTATACTGTCAGAAACTAATCAAATGTCAATACGAAAAATCTGGCGTGACAAGCACAGAACACAACTTTCGATAACCGAAGGTAAGAGAAAGTTGCGTGCTCTGCGTTCAGTCACACCAGATTTTTACTTTCACAAATAAATTATATTTTCAAAAATCTAGAAAGTTTTTTTTTTTTTATTTAGCTTCCGTTTACCCAAGAAGTAGTTGTTTACGTCTAGCAATTAAGTAGTGGATTCTCAACGTTAATTAAATAGCCACTTGTCTTGTTTGCTTGCATCATCATCTCCTATACTTGGAGCTTTTTAGTTTAGAACTTTTTAACTCTTTTGCAGTTGAGTCACGTGTGAACTTAGGGTTAGACACCGTTCGTTGTTTGTTCACCTCCTACATTCTATTCTATTCTACTATCATTGCTGGTCAACAATATCGAAATATGGAATTTTGTTTTTTATAAATAATTATTATTCCGGCAAGCATTCTATTTCAGACATGTCGATATTTCGCGGTGAAGGTATTCACACTGAAATTACTACAATTTGCAAAAACCTTCTTTCTCTTCTCTGTCATTTATATTCATTTTTTAGTTTTCTCATTCACACTCACACTCACACACACATTCACACTGTCTTTTCGGCGACTCAGGCTATGTAAGACATTTACAATAACCGGTATTGATTTAATATACATATATGGGGTCCAGGCATTCTTATTTAAGCCATTTGGTATCCAATTGGCTTAAATAAAATCATCGGACTGCCTGGGGTCCGAACCCGCGAGGTTAGCCCTGAGGGCCCACTCAGTTCTTAAGCTCTTCTTACATCTTACAATTGAATTTGAAATCAGAACATCGTGTTTTAACATTATTTATTTGCGCCTCCATTGCATAAATTATAACAATAAGAAATATTTATTTCAAAAAAAAATATAATCTCTATATAAATAGTTGAATAGGTTAAATGCCACATTTCGATTTTTAGGTTAGGGAAGGCTCAAGGCGAGCTTAAGATCTAAGATTAGATTTTGATAGGGCAGGTTCTTCCAAATAAAAAGCCTTTATATGCTTCTCGACTCCGGAGACGTTTCGAGATATTTTTAATGTCTCATCATCAGTCCGTATCGAAAATTAGCTTAAAGGTAGTCATTATTATACAGCATATGTACATATAAATTTATATAATGAATAGGCCTCGAAGCGTTCATGAGAAACGTCTCCGGCGTCGAGAAGCATATAAAGGCTTTTTATTTGGCTGAACCTGCCCTATCAAAATCTAATACTTTCACAGCCACCAAATCTCATTTATTTAAGATCTAAGATTTTGGTGCAAATGGGCATTAGAGATAGATGTATCTTAAAGGGGAACTCACAAAGGAAATCTTTTTATAAAATAAATTGGCCGTAAAAACTACCCCATTTTACACTTTTTCAGTTTTTTCGATTTTCTTAAAATTTGCTCCAACGATTTTGATTAAAAATTCAAAAATCAATTATTTTTTAGACTAGCCGCGCCGCCCGCCTTGGGGGCTTCACCCGCCTTGATATAACGTCCTCTCCATAACGTCCTCTTTAACACTGCAAAATTTCGTTTCAAAATTCCAACGGGAAGTTGGTCAAACAGAGCGTGACAGACGGACAGAGAGACGGACACACCGCTATTATTATATAAAAAAATAGATGCTCCTTAAAATGTATATTCTCATTTTGCCATTGATATCTTCTGAAGACCACTTTACTCTTGTACTTCATAGGAAAGATAGGAGAGATGGTTACTATGGTAACTAAATATAAATATTTTTTGATACTTATAAATTTTACATCTCTCGAATGTAGCGTACTGTCGGAAACTAAATATATCTCGACACAAAAAATCTGGTGTGACAGGCACAGAACATAACTTTCGATTACCAAAGGTAAGAGAAAGTTATGTGATGTGCGACCAGTCACACCAGATTTTTTGTATTGCTTTTTCTTTATTATTGCCTTATTTTTGTTTTTCTCTTGATTTGTTTTTGTATAATTTTTGTCAAATCTTTGTAATAATAAACCAAATGGTTAAAAAAATGTAAAAATTTGTGATGGTAACATGAATGCTGATCTAAATAATATTAAATTGATCAGAGAAATTAAATTTAATTTTCCTTTCTGAACCGACGATCTAAATGGTCTCTTGAGGCGGATCTTAAAACTAAAATTAAAAGTGAAAGATGCGTCCTTCTCGGTAATTATTACCTGACAAGAAAGTAAGCCAAAGGTCAATTAGAGGATTTTAAGTAAGCATTTAATACATTCAATGCTACTTATTATACAACTGATTTGTCTTATCATTTCAAATAATTCTTTTTTTTGGCCCTGAATAAAGAAATTTCTCTCTTAAACGGTTGGCCCTCACTTGATGGACTCTCGTAGTTGAAATATTTCTTTTTTTTTTTTTAATAAGAGGAAAATAAACATCGAAAACTTTATTTATTTACTCTTGGTTCTTTTTTATCTTTTCTGCAAGGCCAGTCAGTCATCATCATTTGATAAATGATGTGAATTCATTTTTTTTTTTTTTATTAATTTCAGGTCAAGGTGTGCAAACTCTTTTAAATTTAAAGTCGTCACGAACTATTAAATTTTATTACAGTTCATCCCATTTAAAATTTCAATTTAAAAATTTCCGCTCATTTATTTTCTCTCTTATTATTTCAACTATAACCGGAATAAAGAGATTAGATGAATATTATTTGTAGGTATCCATTGACTTTCTGTTTGTTCAAAGCTGGTTCTTAAAGGATCCACTTTTTCTTAATTAGAACAGGTTTAAATTTTGGAATTTAGATCCTTGTGTGGGTGTATTTTAATAAAATTTATTTGCAATAAATTACATCTTCTAAAAATTTATTAAGTGCAACATGTAGTTAGAAAAAAGAAAGATAGGGTCACTCCCGGCGCGTCGATGTTTTGGACGCCAATTTTCAGGACCAAATTGGAAAAAAAATCTGGTGTGACTGTCGCACCAGATTTTTCGTGTCGACATATATTTAGTTTCCGCCAATATATTGGAATTTAAGATGTCAAATTTATCTTCTTCTTCTTCTTCTTCTTCTCTCCTCCCCTTGTCACGCAATGCGGGTTCGGCGGACCTCACTCTTTCCTATCATACGTTTTTACGACCGGAAGAAATAGGACAGGCCGGCCCGTCGCACGGTCTGACGCCTGTTGAAAAGAGGAAAGAAGAGACAGACAAAGAACTGAAGGACGCCTGTCCCAGCTCGGGCAGCTCGTGGTCGCCATCCACGTACGCACAAGATATGGGCCCCTGAACAAATATGTAAAATTTATAAACATGGGAAAATATTTATATTTTGTTACCATGCCAACCATTCCTCCTATCTTTCCTATGAAGCACAAGAGTAAAGTGTGCTTCAAACAATTTTGAGGGCAAAACGAGAATATACATTTGAAAGAACATCGAAAAAAATAAGTGATTTTTGAATTTTAATCAAAATCGTTAGAGCGAATTTTGATAAAATCGAAAAAAAACTAAAAAAGTACATCAGTATAGTACTCTTTGGTTTATTTTAGCGCTCCAGGGAGGTGTTTCAATTCCTTCATGCTTAAAATTGAACACACACACATAGACAGACAGACCATGTTGCGAAAACCACTTTTTTTTATTCAGAGGACCTCAAAACGTGTATATCCATAAAATATTCTATATTACACGATAAATCGTCCTGGATTCTCCACCACGTCTTCTCTAATCAAACAGACCGTGGCAGAGGGATAGACAAACAATCAGATTGTGAATTATTGTCAATAGATTATCTGGGCAGTCCGCCTTCGGCGGGCCGCGTGCCTTCCAGTAGAATTTTTTTTAAATGAAACCTTTCTCTTGTTATAGTATACCAAACTTCGTTCATAAATCTCAATTTTGTTGAATTTCTTGCTGGCACCCACCGAAACCGAACATCACAAAGTTTCATTTCTATTTACTCAAAGAATTATGTCAACAGCCACACTTGTTGTTTGTTTCCAAAGAAGAATTTATTGAAGTAATATTTTTCGATTACTTTATATGGCATCATCTTCATTATAAGATGCAAGTATATTTTTATTTAAAAAAAAAAAAAAAAAAAATAGTAAATATTATTGTATAATGTTTGTGAATTTTGATTACAAATAAACCTCTCTCTATGTTAATAAAAAAAAAAAATTGGGGTTAAGTTAGCCTCGATGGTCATGCACTTCAAATGTATATATGATGAAAAAATAGCATTGAAAACCATGTTTGTATTTAAAAATATATAAAAAAAAGATGATTACAAAATGGCATTTAATTTGAAATTCCATAAAGATGTTGAATTTTCCCATTTGAATGGTGAGAGTGTGGCACGATTACACGGCAGCCAAGTCGGACAGAAAAGACGTGTCCAACGTCAAGATAGCCGACAAGCACGTGACGCAATGGACGCCTGTCCAGGGGGACTCCTCTTTGCTTTATTATTCTCTATATTCTCTAGGTGACTTATTGAGGTCGAATTTTGGAGAATTAATATTATTTTTGCAAGGGGTGAATCGTCTATCATGAGTTCGTTCACCCCCTCCCCCATCCCCACCAAAAAACACATCAAAGATTAAACCCATTAAACGATCAGTCAATAGTTCGATTAAGGGCCGGTTGCTTCAAGTCTAGTCAACTAGCAAACTTATTCGAACGAAAACAAATCATCGACATAGTAAACAATACACATTAACCTTCACATATAATTAACTATCTGAGGTATAAGGAGAGTTGTGTGAAGTTAGCAACTTAATAAAGGCATCATTTATAAAAATTATTAGAAATTAAAATAATTAACTAAAGCTAATTAATTTCTTAACAAAAATTTTAAAATTTCCAAAAAAAATAATTAAACAAGACTTGGGTCAAGGGCGGATACAAGGGGGAGTGGGGGTAAAGGGGGTAATTACCCCCCCCCCCACCGAGATTTGAAAAAAATACTTTTTTTCGAAAAAAAAATTACTTGCTGCTCATATTTTAAGCATCATATCTCAAAAACTATTAAACTTACGGAGCTGTAGTTTGGCTTCAATTGTTTGAAATTTAATATACTTTAAAAATGATAATAACAACCAATGTCAAAAAGCCCATAGTTTTTGAATTAAACTGCAAAAACTGAAAAAAAGTGCGAAAATTACGCAGTTCTTCTCGCATTACGCGGAAAGCAAAATGTGGTTTGCAAAATGTTGTTTCACACTCCCCTAAGAGGTCCAAATAAAAGGGTCGCGGGTTCGCACCCAGGCAAGGGCGGATCCAGAGATGTTTCTCGGGGGGGGTAATCTGGTGTGACTCGTCGCACAGCACACTATTTTTTTTTTAATTTCGGTAATTTAACAGCGCATTCTGTACTTGTTTGCCAGAATATAAATACACATCAAATTTTTAAGTATTTATTTTAAAAATTTTACATTAAAAATAAATTTTTTTGCGAAAAAAAGGTATTTTTTCGAATCTCGGGGGGGGGGGGTAATACCCCTTTACCCCCCCCCCCCCCCCTTGTATCCACCCTTGCACCCAGGCGACAAAATTTATTTAAATTGAATTTTTTACAAATCAATTCAAATATATAGGGGCGGGGTCTAAATGGCATTCGATGCCGAAAAAGACCTTAAATAAAAAACAAAAAGCTATTAATCTATTTTATGCTAAAAAATCTTTTGAAATTCCTTAAGCAATATTATATATTTTTAAATACAGTATAATAACTTTTAATTATTACGTAAACACTTGGTGTGTGATAATAATACTTGTTCTTTATTTAATTAACATGATATAATTAGACAAGCATAATAGCAAAATTACTCGAGTTCGCTCGCACTCGGTGCAATTAAAATTAGTCAAGCTCTCTAAAGATTCCTTCTCTCTCTCGTCGTTTAATCATATTTATCAGCTTCTGTTTAAATTAAATACATTTTTTTTTTTTTTGCTTTATTTACATAAATTAATCAAGATAAATAGTTAAAGGTTTATTTATTCATTTTTTTTTTTTAAATAAATAAATAATTTTTGTAAGATTAATTAGAAAAAAAGAAATGGGAAGGAAATGAGAGGAGGCGAAAGTTAAACACTTCCTTCGATGAGTATAATAATAAGAATAAGAATAATAATCTATTCGAGCATTCAAATCTCTGAAAATAATTGCTCTAAGAGAGAATTAACGAGAAAAATTCTCATATCTATTTTATTTTCCGCATTTCTTTAAGAGTAAAATGTCAAAACGAAAGAAAGTAAATTTTTTTTTTAACTATTTCTATTCAAGATGTGAACAAAAATAAAGAACAGTCATTTAGACAGCTAAATGAGCAGATAATTCAGTTATGGGAGTTGGGAATAATTCTATTTTTGATTAACTTAATTTCAAATTCTCAATGAAGAGTCAAACAAAAACGCGCAGATAGTGAATTGGATTTAATAAAAATCTGGTGTGACTGCTCGCAACTCTCTCCTTTACCTTTAATTGAAAGTTGTGTTCTGTGCTTGTCACACCTGATTTTTTGTGCCGACATACACGTATTCAGTTTCCTCCGATATATTAGAATTAAAAATATAACTAGCCTCGTTATCGCGATCTTCGCGCCTAGCCAGGGGGCTTCGCCCCCCTCTCTGGACTCCCCCAAGAGCTGGTTCAAGCCCGTCTGCGGCGGACCCTCGCCTTTTCTTAATCATGAGAATGCCGCCCGCCTTGGACGGGTTTCGTGTCATGACAGGGGGCTTCGTCGGCGAAGGTCCGCCTTTTTTTTTTAACACTCACACTTTTTCCTATTCACGCTCACATTCACACATTCTTTTCGGCAACTTAAGCCATATAAGACTTTATACGATAACCGTTATTATGAATATACATTATATTTGGGGTCCAGGCATTCGCTTTTAAGCCATTTGGTATCCAAACACGAAGCTTTTGAACAAAATCGACCAAAGAGTACTAGTACTTTACTGATCCACTTTTTCAGTTTTTTTTCGATTTTCTCTAAATTTGCTCCAACGATTTTTTTTTAAATTCAAAAATTAATTATTTTTTAGATTCTCAATAACATGTTTATTCTCATAATTGTATTTGAAATCTTCTGAAGACCACTTTACTCTTGTACTCCATAGAAAAGATTCCGCCCTTGACTCACACACATATTTACACAGTCTTTTTGTAGCTCAGGCCATATGAGCTTTGACGATAACCGTTATTAGTGTTTACATGTTGGGGGTCCGAGGGCGATTTTCTTATTTTAAACCATTTGGTATTGTCCAAGTGGTTTAAATAAAATCGTCGGACTGCCTGGGGTCCGAATCCGCGACGCTCGGAAGGTATAGAAGGTAGACACGCTACCAACTGGGCCAATGACCCTTGTGAGCTTTACAAAAAAAGCATTAAAAATATTTATATTTTACATTACCTATAGCAGCCATTCTCCTATTTTTCCCTATGAAGTTCAGAGTAAAGTGTGCTTCCATAAGATTTTAAAGACGAATTGTGAACCTGCGATTTTAAAGAGCATCTAAAAAAATAATTAATTTTTTGAATTTTAATCAAAATCGTTGGAATTTTGACAAAATCGAAAAAAAAAAAACGAAAAGTGCATCAGAAAAGTACATGGTACTCTTTTATGTTGATTTGTTCAAAAGCTTTGTATCACGACTCAGGAGGTACCTATAAAATGCTTAAATTTCAACCCTCCTAACGTTCACCGAGATCTAATTTGTTCACGCAAACATACAGAACATGTCACGAAAACCACTTTTTTTGAACTCAGGTGACCTCAAAACGGTATATTTCCCATCAAAATCCAGGCATCAAATTTTGTCATGAATTCAATACTCTCTATATATATATACATATATAGTTAAGAGAAAGTAAAAATTTCAATACTCTTATGTAAAATTTGTCGGCGTGGAAATTAGTCATAGTTCAATATTCTTCCATTACAATTCGTATTTGAGGGATAGAAACAGACACATGGAAGGGTTTCTTCCCGAAAACGTTTTATCCCATCGAATAATCCGCCTCCCCCTCCCTCCTCTCCTATACTTTCATGTTATTTCACTTTATTAAGAGAAAGTCCATAGAAATAGTATTGTAATTAATAAAAATTACCAGCTAAATTATTGTCACTACCTGTTGTCTTGTTTTTTTCTCAAGTTTTCCTATATCTCGTGTTTTTTATAAAGTCTATATAATATTACAATAATGGATGTCAATTTTCAGGTTTGTCATTTATGCACAGCTATAGATCTGCCCAAAGTTTAGCCTGACTTGATGACGTGTATATAATTAAATTTAAAATTATTTTTCCAAATTTGTGGTGAAATGGCGAGTCAAATACCAGAGGAAGTACTTATATTTTACTTTTTTGAATTAGCAGTTGCTACACCAAACATTTGCGATTTTATATCTAAATTTATAAGATGACGGCTCGTGAGTGCGCAATCCACGAACCCACATGATGTGGGCCCTGAGCTAGAATGTCGATAATTAAGCTATCATCGAAGATTTGTCTTTTCTTGGTTCCTATTCTCAATTTAATGATAAAAATCTTTCACTCTCTAAACTCCATTTACAGTATTTTTATCGTAATTGGTGGGGGTCAGTGTTATAATAATTAAAAGTAAAGAAATTATTTCTGTTTCAAAACATTTTTTTATAAGAGTGTAAATAAAAATATTGCTTTATTATGCATTTATTAAAATTCAATTGCAGAAAATATAAAAAAAAATTATGTGTGGTTTAAAAAAGATTCAAGATAAGATGTGTCCAAATTTCTCCCAAAGGGAATCTAATCACCTTTTTTCCCTAGGGAAACATTTATTTAAATAAAAACATTAACTTCCAGGTGTAACCTTTTACTTATTAACACACACATAAATATTATAATTATTGCAAAAAAGTAATTAAATATATGATAGTCGTGATTAAGTATGGGAAATAATTATATTGCATAAATTACATTTTATAAATAGATTAGAGATGAGGGAAAAAGTCACATTAATTAAACGACAAGTTTTGGAAAAGCAAATTTTGCCGTTATTGGTGATGGTAGGAGGATGCCAAGTTTTCAGCTTTAAATCTAGTGGATTCTTGACTGCATATAGGCTTTAAGCAGTGGCATATCAAGAGAGAAACCCTCCCCTCTTTCTCGGCTTTTTGAAATGAATTACGGGAAGAATTTTCTTTTCTCTTACCTGCTATTTATAGGTTAGAATATAAATAGAAAGTATTGCAGTCATATTACATATTTGTGATGGAAATACACGTTTGAGGTCCCCTGAGTCCCGAAATAGTCCAGCTGAGTAAAATATTCGGGAATAAAATAGCTAGGAGGTTGAAGTTTTATATTTTAGTTAGGTACTGCTAGATTGCTTTTTTAAAATGTATATTCTCGTTTTTTGTGCCAGAAAATTGTTTGAAATACACACTTTGCTCTTGTACTTGGAGAGAGAGAGGGAAAGATAAAGACATTAATTGTAAAATATAAATATATTTTCCACATTTCTAATTTTGCATCCTTGTATTCTACTACCGGTATACTCTTTAATGAAGAGCTAAATATGTCGACTCAAAAAATTTGGTATGACAAGGAGAGTACAACTATCATTTATCGAATGTAAAAGAAATTGTGTGTACCAGTCACACCAGATTTTTTTATAATATTAATCCTTGCAGGAGAATTTCGCTTCTGTCTCATACTAATTATTCTGACATACTTATTTTATTCATTTTATTATTTATACAACTCATTCCTAAAAAAGAGGATAGACAGACACATTTTTGAAATTAATTTTCGAAATCAGCAAGGATAAGGTTTTTCATTTCATCTGGCTCCCGCCCCTTCAAATTATATTAGTTCGTTGTTGATTTAATTCACAAATGTTTTTTTCATATATACTGACTTAATAATAAATATGACTTTAGAAAGAATAAGTATGTGCTTAAATTCCTCTATCATTTGACCTACCTGGTGGAACTTCGC
>JAKCPI010015008.1:0-33583 GCA_023213315.1 Euborellia annulipes | reverse complement strand
GTTGGTGCCTCAATAGTTCGTTGCATATCTTCTAACAATTGTCATATATAAAAATTCTTCTTGACAAGCTTCTGATAATGATATGAATTCATTAGACCACAGGACACAACTCTTAGACAACACTTAGACATTAGGACACAACTCTGCTTTCTAATGGCCTAACTCACAATCGTTCTCATAAAGATTTAACCACTATTTGATTTTCGGACGGGGTTATTCTCATCCCAATTGGCGTCTCCAAATATAAAATGTTTCTCCAATATAATTTAATTTTTCCAAAGTCAGTTTAAAATGCTCTTTTAAATAATTCAGCACCCGTTTTGGGTTCTTCTACTTGCTTTGATTGGCTAGTCTTTTGAGCAAGAATCGCAACACTTGCTCTAATGTCCGATCTGGTATTTAAAGAGATATAGACCTATTCGATATAATAAACGACAATTATGGTTTTGGAAGTTTTTATTAGGGCCCCCGCGTACTGGCAACTTTAATCACCGGCAACTAAACAACTATTTGTGTTATTGCGCTCATTCTAAGACGTCGGAAAGATATGCATAGGAAAAAATTCAATAATTAGTTCCAGACTTCTTGATAAGCAATTTTATAGGCTGTTTGATAAATTGAAAGAACATCCAAATAAGTACTTTGATTATTTTAGAATGAGCATAGATATACTCCACGCACACCTCCAACCACAGTTCCTTTTCTGTCTGCGTATTTCTTGATACGCTTATTAAAAATTTAACTTTTCAACGTCTACCGCTATTAATAAAAATTATGAAATACGCCAAAAGCAAAAAAGATGCCCTCCGATCCGTGAAGCAACTGAATAGTTGACAGTGCGCAAGGTTGGGGCAAAAATCCACGTGATCTATTTCTGCCAACAAGTTTACTCACCCTCGGAATAGGTCCGGACGCAGTTATTTAGTTGCGGCAACTAAAAAGTGGCCCGTGCATTCAATACCGTGCGTTTCATTGGAACCTCTTCAACAACCAAACAGTTGCTTTGAACAAGTTACCAGTGATCGGGTGCCCTTAGACAATAGAAAATTATCTTCAGTAGTTGAATCACTTCTTCCACAATTCAAGGTCATTCAAACTTTTGAGTTCTTTTCCTTTTCCAGACCAAATTCTTTAACAACCTTTTATATATAATTTTCTTGGCTAACAAAAATTCAATCCGAATCTCTCGAGACTTCGATTCCTAACAAACAAACAAAACGTACATTGCTCGTTTAATAGTATAAGGTTTTTTGATTTTCACGGGGTGGATACGTAGGACTTATCGGGGTGGAGAAGCTATTAATAGATGAATTATAAAATTGGACACTTGTTAACAAACATTTAATACTTTTTTCTTCCCTCTCCGTGCTTTTCATTGATCTTTCCCTTAATAATAATTTCTAAACACTAGTGAATAGGGATTCAAATGATGATGATTTTTAGATTAGATTAGTAATTTTTTTTTCAATCGTTTGGAGTTTTTATTATTGATATATACGTAAATAATTCTTGTCAAGTCTTGATTTTTGATTAAACAGCCCATCAATAGCCCTTCATGAAATGGAAATATAGATCATTTAATAAATCTTTATCAAGTTGACTTCCATTCATTTATATGTCAGTGGAGATAGATCGAGATTTATTTTACTTTTTTGTTAGCCCCCCTCTCTTTTTTTTAGCTTACATCATCCCTTTTATATTTAAGGCTCGAAATGGGACTTTTTTTTTATATAAATGCCACTTAAAAATGAATCAATGGAGAATTTATGATTTAAATACTAGAGAGGACACAAAAGGCTAAAAACATAAGGAAGGATTGATATTATTTATTTTAACCCTTCTCACAGCCAAATAAAAAATTTAAAAAATATTTCATCCCTGATATTCTTATTCACATAGAGAATCAGATTTTAGAAAAGAAAATCTGGTGTGACTGTTCGAAAGCACACATCTTTCTCTTACCTTCGGAAATCTGTGATTTTTTGTGTGACATGAGCATCTAAAAAATAATCGATTTTTGAATTTTAAACAAAATCGTTGGAACGAATTTTGAGAAAATCGAAAAAAAAAAAAATGAAAAAGTGCATCAGTAAAGTACTAGTACTCTTTGGTCGATTTTGTTCAAAAGCTTCGTGTCACTTCGCATGGGGGTGCCTAACTTAAATATAAAATTTCAACTTCCTAGCTCTTTTCGTTCTTGAGATATTTTGTTCACAGACACATACACAGACAGATAGACCATGCCGCCAAAATCACTTTTTGGATTCAGGGAACCTCAAAACGTGTACCTTATATCCATCAAAATCTCGACATCGAATTTTTGACATGAAACCAATACTTTCTCTATATATTAACATATATAGAGTTAAGAGAAAATAAAAATCTTGAAATATTAACATATAATGAAAAGTTATTAATTCAAATAGCCTAAAAAGATAGGTACAGTCACGCTGATATCCTCGAGAGTAAAGCATCTTGGTTGCCTAAGCTCAAGGCTCCATCCACTCTCGAGCACTTGTGGCGTCGGGAGTCGAGCCAAATTTGCCAATTTGTACTAGGCAACCTACCACCAGAACAAAGACCTTTTTCCCGAAGACTTAAATTTGCAATTAATAAATTCAAATAGTCGTGTGCGGTCTAGTGGTATGGCATGCTGAGTTCAAATTGGCAGAACTGTGGTACAAATTCTGACAGTACCTATATTTTTCAGCTGTTTAAATTAATAAATATTAAGCCTATATGAATTTTTTTCACGTGATATATAATTCCTTATTTACAAAATTAACTGGTACTATAATTAAATCGTTCATACTTTATTTTAATTTATTTTTTATAGAATGATCTTAATCTTCAATTTAACATTGCATATATTTTCTCTCTCTTCCCTTTCTCTGCCAACATTTTATTTTATTTTCATATAAAATAATCTAAACCTTGTTTTTTTTTTTTTAAATAATTAATCACTTATTCAATATCCCTCACTCAATCACCTGTTGAGTCGCTGGATAAAAAAAAAAAATAATTAAGCTTTAAAAAACAAACAAACAAACAATGAATTGAATTTTTTTTCAATAAATAGAAATTATTATTTATTCCAATACAATTGCATTACTATAATTTTTTTTTAATATTAATTAAATTGAAATCATTTTTTTTTCTCTTCTCTCTATAAAATAAAATTTTGGCAACGTCAAAACAAAAATCGCTTATTAAATATAGAAGCGGAAAAGTATAAAATTACAAGTTTAAATAGAAAATTGAGCTAGTATATTGAAACCAACCCTTTATATATGTATTACTATTATTGTTTAATGCAAATTCTATTATTAACGCTTTTTGTTTATTTCATCCGTTTTTACATTGACCTTAATCAAAGCCTCATTTGAGTTATTATGATATATAAAAAATTTTTTTTTTTTAAATTGATTCTATAAATTAAAACACAAATGATGATAAATTTTAAAACAAATAATCTAAAATTACTAAAATAATTGACGCTATTGTCAAATTACTTTTTGCTCCGTTAATAATAAGTCTTTGTATTTACTTAAAAAATATTTTTACTTTCTCTTACCTATATATGTTAATGTAGGCCTATATAAATAAAGTATTGGATACATGTCAAAAATTTGATGTCGAGATTTTTGATAGAAATACATATTTTGAGGCCCCTGAGTCCAAAAAAGTGGGTCCGCAACATGGTCGGTCTGTGTGGGTGAACAAAATATCTCAAGAGCGAAAAGAGCAAGGAGGATAAAATTTCATATTTAAGTTAGACTCCCCCATGGGACGTGACACGAAGCTTTTGAACAAAATCGACCAAAGAGTGCACCAGTTTTTTCGATTTTCTCAAAATTCGCTCAACTTGATTAAATTGATTAAAATTTATAAATTAATTATTTTTCCATGTTCTTTAAAATGTATATTCTCATTTTGCCCTTGAAATCTTTTGAAGCACACTTTACTTTTGTACTTCATAGAAAAGATAGGAGAAATGATTAAATTTAATTCTAAGGACCGTCGGCCAAAAATAAATATTTTTGCGTATTATCCGTTTGTATAAGGGTAAAGGGTAAAGGTATAGGTAAAAATAATTATTTTTGCGTATTATCCGTTTGTATAAGGGTATTTTATGGCTGGTGGAATTTGTATTAGGAATGAAAGTTGGAAGAAAATGCAGCCAAAATTTTTTTCTTTAAAAATATATATTTTTAAAGAAAAAGATTTTGGCTGCATTTTCTTCCAACTTTCATTCCTAATATTATCCGTTTATTTGTAAATATTTGTGATATGGAGTCATCTTCAGTACAAAAATCAACACATTTTTTGCAAATTCTCAATTTCTCCCATCCAATATGACAAAATAGCTGATCATTCATGAATGCAATTTTTTGATTTTTTTTTAACACGCTTTTCTCATTTACACTCACAATCACACACACATGCACACATCTTTTCTGCAACTCAGGCTATATAAGACTTTTACGATATCCGTTATAGAGATTAATATGCGTATTAGGGGTCCAGGCATTCTTATTTAAGCCATTTGTTATCCAAATGGCTTAAATAAAATCATCGGACTGCCTGGGGTCCGAACCCGCGACTTTTGGTATACGAGGTTTGCACACTAACCCCTACACCAAGCCCCGAGGGCAGGAGAAATGATTGCCATAGAAACAAATATATAAATTTTTCCCATGTTTATGAATTTTACATCTTGAATACCAATATATCGGCGAACTAAATATATTTCGACACAAAAATTTGGTGTGACAAGCATAGAACAACTTTCAATTACTGAAGGTAAGAGAAAGTTGTGTGCGACCACTCACCAGATTTTTCCCCTTTTTACCCCTTTCATCTTAAAATTTCTTAGACGTTCAATTAAGTTTTTCAGCGTTATTAGTCGTTTCATTTTACTTTCTCTTATCTCTATATATGTTAATATAGAGAGAGAAAGTATTGGTTTCATGTCAAAAATTCGATGTCGAGATTTTGATGGATATACAGTTTTGAGGTTCCCTGAATCCAAAAAAGTGGTTTTCGTGACATGGTCTGTCTGTCTGTGTGTCTGTGTGTGTTCAATTTTAAGCATGAAAGAATTGAGCTATGAGGCTGAAATTTTATATATAAGTTAAACACCCCCGGGAGCGTGAAAATAAGCTTTTAATCAAAATCGGCCAAAGAGTACTAGTACTTTACTGATGTAATTTTTCAGTTTTTTTTTATTTTCTCAAAATTCGCTCTAACGATTTTGATTAAAATTCAAAAATCAATTATTTTTAGATGCTCTTTCAAATGTATATTCTCGTTTTGCCCTCAAAATTGTTTGAAGCACACTTTACTCTTGTGCTTCATAGAAAAGATAGGAGAAATGGTTGCCATGGTAACAAAATATAAATATTTTCCCATGTTTATAATTTTAACATCTTAAATTTCTAATATATTGGCGGAAACTAAATATATTTCGACACAAAAAATCTGGTGTGACAAGCACAGAACACAACTTTCGATTACCGAAGGTAAGAGAAAGTTGTGTGCTGTGCGCCAGTCACACCAGATTTTTTCAAGAATAATTGCTATTATAAATCGGAAAGAAAACATCTTTTTCGTATAGCGTTTCTTTTATTTGTGAGTGGAATTGACAATTTTATATTCACTGGTAAGCTTTTTAAAAAAAAGGAACATTTGTTTGGTTTGTTAGGTTAGACATTCCTCCAGGCGTGACTTGAGCTTGATATTTTACCATCGATTAGCTTTTATTCTTGAAAATGACTGAGTTTGTCCTTTATATTCTTTTGTTTGTCTAGAGATATAATACTAGTGTTTGTGTTCTCTCAGGTTAGAATTTAAAATATATGAGATAGGTCACGACATATTCTCATTTTTTTTTTTTTTTTTTGAACAATAATAATATTCAGATAGAGAATAAAAGCATTTAAAAAAATATAACAAAAGAAACTCACGTTAGCTTTCTCGAAGGATTTTGTTATAATTAGTTGGTTTTGGTGAAATTATCACCACAATTTATCAATAAAAAAAAAAAAAAACCGCTGTTTTAGGCCTAACGCCGCTTTTTAAACGCTTGTACGCTTTTGAAGCGTTAAAAACGCGCCAAAAGCGCTCGTGTAGAATGGGCCTAAATATATTCCAAGGGGGTATATGGGATGATGATTTCTTTCTCTCTCTTTGTCGATATTTTTTTTTTTTTTTTCAGTTAATTAAAATTTTTTTCTCTCTATTCTTCTTTTCCAAATCCCCTCTGGCGTCGGTTTATTTTTTTTTTTAAATAAATTATTTTCTATTACTTCTACCTAGAGGGAGTGAAAATTTAGTCTTCATATAAAATTATGATGGTGATAACATTTCATATCACGATTTTTTTTCTTCCCTGATGAACATGAGCGATGGGGGAAGGGGATAGCATTTCTGTTTCTTTTATCATTTTATTTTCTACACACACTGTGAGACCGAAGTTGAAAATCTTTGCTGAGCTCTTCACAAAATTAAACCATTAAAAGTAACGAGAAGCAATCTGAAAAGGCATTACAAATAAAGCCTCCTCTTTCATCAGATAAAGTTAATCATGTTGAGTTGATATTGTATCAAAGTAATTATTATTTCATTAAATAAGACAAGAAGAAAATGATTTTAACAAACCACCAAAAAGTCTCACTGAAATCTAACAAAGTAAAAAAAAAAAGTCATCTAATATTAGAGCAGCGTTTTCCAAACTGTGAGGCGCGCCTCCCCAGGGAGGCGCGGACTAGTCTAAGGGGAGGCGCGAATATTGGGCACCAAGATCAATTTTCCAAATGATTGCTAGTTTTATAAATAAAATAATAAAATTTAGAAGCTTCTGGGACGGAGGTTTTTAATTAAAATAATAAATATGAATAAATAAAAAAAATATTTTTATAGAAATTTATATTTTTTAGTATTAAAAATTTTTGTTTTTGTATTATTTTATTAAATGTGGAGGTAGGGGGGCGTCATACGATTAAATATTTTTAAGGGAGGCGTTGTAACATAAAGTTTGGAAACCACTGGCCTAAAGTAAGACTCATTCTAGAAAATTATACTATGTGTAAAACCCAAAGGCGGATCCAGGGAAGTTTTTCAGGGTTTTAATTTTTTTTCTGACTATGCGCAAAACGCGCCGAAGGCGATAGCATTGTTAATTATTTTATTTATTAAGATTGTATTAGAGGGGTTGAAAAATTGAAAAAAATGTTTTTTTAAATATATTTTAGCTAAATCGATGCCAAATAAATAGAAAACATTCAAAAATAGCGTTGATTATTATTTTGATTAGGGGGGATGAAGGGTCGATTATAATCGATAATCGATAATTATTTAAGAAAGGCCTTGGAATATTCCAAATCACTTGTTGACATTTTTTTCCATCTCTAAATATAGTTAGATTAGAGTAAAAGGTATTTTTTTACTTTTAATAAAAAGGGAATTGCTATGTCCATCTATTTATTCCTATACAAACAGATAAGAGACAAGTTTCTCTCGTTCAGTCGAGCAAGTGGCGTGCTGGCAGGCGGCGAGGCTCCGTCTCTTTTCTAGTTGTGTTTAAAGTGAATCAAAGTGAATAATTAATATAGTGTAACCCACCCTGACCACCCCGTCAGCCAACACACCCTCTTGAGCGTCTTATTAAAGGTAATTAATATGCATTTTATCTTTGAAAGAAAAATGATAAAAACAAACAATTTGACTGCGAAAAACGATTCTTTTGAATATGAAATTAAATATTTTGTATTTCACTAAGGGCAGAGGGAGAATATAAGCTGTTGAAAGGGGGAGGGGGAGTGTAGGTGTCATTGAAAAAATATTAGTTTTTTATTTTTTCTTTTCTTTTTTTTTACACTCTCACATTCACACTCACCCTCAGATACACATTCACACAGTCTTTTCGGCAACTCAGGCCATATAAGGCTTTATACGATAACCGTTATTAATTAATAATATACATATTGGGGGTCCAGGCATTTCTATATAAGCCATTTGGTGTCCATTTCGGACTGCCAGGGGTCCAAACCCGCGACGTTCGGTATAGAAGGTAGACACGCTATCAACTACCCCAAGCCTGAGGGCATGTTTTTTAAATATTTTCTTAAGTCACCATTATTTATCATTATATTCTTTCTATATGGCCTATATTTTTGTTAATCAAATTTCCTTAATATACTTTTACACAGGGGTGGATTAAGGGTTGAAAATTAAAATTAAATAATTTCAAATAAAATAAAAAATTAAAATAATTATTTATAAATGTATTCAAATTATTTTGAGAGTAAATTCGCAGTGAAGGCTCGCATTTCCTTAAAGGGGGGTGGGGGTATAAAGGCATTATCCTTGGGGGGTTATTGCCCCATCCCCTATAATGCACAAAGGTATTAATGTTTTTTAATACTTTTACTAAAAAATTGAGTTAAAATTTATATTCAATATTTAACAAATTGGCTTCTGGTGACTTAGGCCTTTGAATTGAATTTGATTCAATTGAATTAAATAGGGACGAGATTTAAATGGCCTCAGGTGCCGAAAAAGATCTTAAACCAATTTAAACAAAAAATTAAAAAAAAAAAATCCCCTTTGCATAGAGGGTTTTATTTTTCGATGTCATTAAACAAGGCAATAGCAACAACTTTGATGGCTTCTTTACCCCGATCTACGTCAATAACAATATTTTTATTATAATAGTTAGAATGCTTAAAAGTTAATGCCCAATCGCACCGCACAATTTAAGTATGACTTAAAATTAAGTATCAACAACCTGGCAACGTTGTAAATTTTAGTGATATTCTGGTGATTTATTTTTAATTTAATAATTTTTTCTTTTAATAATCATAAACTAAATTAAATACATATTGTTTATAAATATTAATTTCAGAAAAATGAGAAAATCAGAAACAAAAATATTAATTTTCATGATTTTTGATTAATTAATAGCAATTTTATATATAGGCTACTATATATAAATATTAATAACGATCTGTCACTCTATAACAGTGTTTTTCAATCTGTGGGTCGGGACCCCTAGGGGTGGCGAAGCCCTACACGGAGGGTAGGCGGCAAAAGGAAAAAGGCAAAGTTCTACACGATAATAAAAACATAATTTCATGGAGAAGGGAAATAGGTACCAAAATAGAGAAAATCATATAACTTACATAGTTAGGCTTTTGATTTACAATCTTTTTGTCGGTCATGAACCAAGAGAATCGCCAGAATTTTTCAACCTGTAAATTCAAAAAGATTGAAAAACACAGCTCTACTAATATAAGACTGGAAAATTTCGTTTCAAAATTCCAACGGGAAGTTGGTCAGAGCGTGACAGACGGATGGACCGACAGGCCCTCCTCTAATATAATATAGATCATCCTCGAAAATATAGTTCATATTGTTCATGTTTTTTATAAGAAAAATCGAAATCGAATCCAAAAATGTATTATTATTAGTTAATTAATATTATATTATCAATATTGTTTTTTAGCTTAAGTCATTGCTAAGCCCCCGAAATCGAGGGCTTAAATATTTGGGGGTTAAGTATGAAATTTAACAAACTTTCATTGTCATCCGTTGCTAACCACGTTCGTTGCTAAGATAACACGTTCTCTGATTGAAAATAAAATCATGTTTCAAGACCCAAATGGCGTGAATAAAGATGCCAGGACCCCCAATATATATTTATTAATAAATAACAGTATCGTTTAAGTCTTATAATATTAAATCACAAATAAATCAGCAGAATATCACTAAAATTTACAACGTTGCCATGTTGCTGATACTTTATTTTAAGTTATACTTAAATTGTGCGGTGCGATTGGGCATAAATGGAATAAATTAAAATGGTGGTTATGCCATTTTATAAAAGGGTAAATTGAAACGGCCTGGTATTTATTCAACGCTGCGATTAAAGCCCAGTCGCTTGCAAATAATACATTCATCCTTTTTCCTGGACAAAGAAAATATTTAAAATCCCTCTCTCTGCAAGTTGAGCAAAAACCTAACCGGCAAAAATAACCCTTCAGCTTTTCTCTTGGGAGGATTTATTTTTGCGTAAATAAAAAAAAATCTTTATAATTGAATTAGCAAGATTATTTAAATATACAATAGAAAAAAAAAGTAAAATGAAATAATATAATTCATTCTATATTCTAAAGCTTTGAAGTACATTTTATTATTGTTAATAATTATTAATGAGAATAAACCCCTCCCCCTCTACTCCTCCCAATTATTCGACTCATCCTTTAGTCTTAATTATCTAAATTTTTTCCTTACCTTATTTTTATATTAATAAGGTTTTCAAATCTCCATTAGCATTAGCTTCATACTTTTTTATTAATAATTTTTTTCCAGACAGTTATACTATATTCATTCATTTAATTTTAACTTAATATAATATTAAAAGAACGTTTAAAGATTAATTATAAATTCTCTACATTCTTCTTTTTCTTTTTTTTTCTTTCTCTTGTCGATGGAGTTTATCATAACTGATATCTATGAATATTAATGAAGAGATACGACGACCTCTCTTCCATCACGAAGGTGTTTCGATTTTTTTTTTTTTTAATAATATTAATATTCCATAATCAAGTTACACACCGGAAAGTTTTATATTAACCTTCAATTTGAGTGTGAAGATAGAATCCGTTATTAGATTTATGAAATCTGATAAAATAAAATTAATCTCATTTATTTTCCTAAACCTAAAGATTTTATATATAAACTACTAGCCGCTCATCCCGCTTTCGGCCAGCTTCGCCCCTTACCCTGTCTGTTCAGTGGAGTTTTTTACTGTCTTTTATTTTGTATTATTTTGCATTTATTTTAAATAGACGAACTTCTCTTCAAATTAAATCTTCTCTTCTTATTGCCTTGAATGTGTAATGAATTGTCATTTATCGTCTTGATGTCTTCCATCCTCAGATTTCTTGGAGCTATTGTTCCAAATAACTTTTGTTTAGGCCAGGGCTTCTTAAAGTAGTGGGTCATGGCCCCCTAGGGGCCCATGGATTGTCCGCAGGGGCCGCGAAGAGTCGCAAATGTAACAAATAAATTATTGTTAAATAAGTTTAAATACTTGGATTAACTTTTTTTTTATTTATAATATATGTAAATATCCAATGGTTGCTTATAAAATTCAGTAATAAGCATTTTGCTTAAAATCCGGTCTCTAGCGATCAGTAATTAATTGTTTGAAAAACAAGTTGCTTCTGAATTTTTTTGAAATACTAATATTTTTTTCTTTTATTTTTTCAGCACTGACAGCATTTCGCCCCACCGATCCTAGTGATACGTGTGCTACCAACTGGTGGCGATGTCCAGAAGGAACCTGTATACCATTGTCGTCAGTTTGTGATTATCAAAAAAATTGCGAAAAGGCCGATGATGAATTCCAATCATGTCGTGAGTAAAATTAATATTTCTTTATACATTAAATTTGAAAAATTTTAATAAAAAATCTGATGTGACTGGTCGCACAACTTTCTCTTACCTTTGGTATTTGAAAGTTGTGTTCCGTGTATGTTTTTTTGATTCGATATATACGTATTTAGCAATTGAAATACCCATAAAATAGTAGATTCATTCTTGGACTGTAGAAGGTGTTAATTATTTGCGCATGCTTGTCAGCCAAGCCATAATACTCTGAAAAATAAATCAAGATAAATTTTTGAAAAATTGTTTTGTCTTCATTAATTAACACCTTCTACAGTCCAAGAATGAATCTACTATTTATGTATATTTCAATTGTTAATTTACTGGACTAAACTAAAAGTTTCGTTTAAAAACGTATTTAGCTTTCGGCAGTACATTAGAATTTAAGATGTAAAACTGGTTAAATTGATGCCAAGGGCGGCAAAACCTCGGGTGGGTGACCCAAAGAAATCAGCGTGTGGAACGGTGCCCATCGATTTATTAAAATAATAATACTTAATACATTGAAACCCCTATATGGCCTCTGTAGCCGAAAGGGCAAAATTTAAAAAAAAAAATCTTTTTTTTTTTTAAAATTTGCGGTCATTTTTATATTTATTTATTTATTTATTTATTTATTTATTTACATAAAATTCCCAACAGAAATTTCTTCCATTATAGGGAAAGTTAAATTACAAAAAACGAAAATTAAATTGTATTATAGTTTAGTTCGTTAGTCCGGCCTCCCTCCTTGAATACTCGGAGATCATTTTAAAAACTGGAGAAATTTCTCCCATCCTAGTTTTAATTGGAGCTAAGTAAAATAGGGATCCAGATCTGAGAGCAAACGCTGGAACCCTAAATCCAATACTGGCCAATAATTCAGAGCAATCCCAGCGATTGCCCAACAGATCACAGATATTACTATAAATTGAGTCCCTCCTTCTTTCGGAGAGACTCTTGATCTCGAAGATCTCGAGTAGTTGTTCATATCCTATATGAGTAGCAGGGAGACCGAACTTTACATAAAACATGTGTTTTAAAAACTTTCTCTGGACTTTTTCAATCCCATTGATCTGGGTGGCATACAGAGGATCCCAGATCAACGGCGCAAATTCCAAATGCGATCTTACAAGAGAACAATACAAAATCTTAAGAGTAGATAAATTTTTAAAGTTCCCAGAATTACGTCTTACAAAACCTAACATTTTAAATCCTTTATTTACTATACAGTCCACATGTTTATTAAAAGTTAATTCAGCGTCAAAAATTATCCCAAGATCCCTTACCGAGCTCACTCTCTCCACCAAGACATCATCAATAAAATAAGTATAGTGCAGCGGAACTTTCTTTCTAGTAAAACTACAGACCTTACATTTGTCAATATTTAGTGATAGTAAGTTATCAGAACACCAAAGCTGGATATCATTCAAGGCACTCTGTAGATTCAAACAGTGATCAGCACTGGAAATTTTAGTGTAAATCTTTAGATCATCTGCATATAATAAAAAAATTACAGTTTTTAATCACTCCAGAGATATCACTAATGAAGATGGCGAAGAGTAGTGGGCCCAGCTTAGAACCTTGAGGTACTCCAGAGTGAGCAATAAAATCAAAGGAAACCTCATTTCTGTACAATACATACTGCTTTCTCTGAGTCAAATATGAATACAAAAAATTACAAAGAGCATAACAGAAAAAATTTATATTTTGTTACCATGTCAACCATTTCTCCTTACTTATGAAGTACAAGCGTAAAGTGTGCTTCAAACAATTTTGAGGGTAAAATGAGAATATACATTTTAAAAAGCATCTAAAAAATAATTGATTTTTTGAATTTTAATCAAAATCGATAGAGATTTTAAAAAAAATTTGAGAGTGTCCGAAAATTGTGGGTGTGCTAAGCTTTTTCGTAGGATAAATAAAATAAAATTTTTAACAAATTATATTTTTACTGACAATATTTGGACCTGAAACTTACCTTAATTTCTTTAATTAAAAAAAAGAAGCAAATTTGGACGATTTTCTACAGAAAATACTTATCTTGAAATTCAATTAAGAGAGCGTATCTTTACAATTTTTTTTTCCTTTACATGCGATTAATTTGCTTTTTATCCATTCTTTTTTTCATCGTTTAAAAGGGAATTGAATAAAAAAAATACTATAAAGACAATTTTCTTTAAGAAAATGTATAAAAAAGAGAGAGAGATTAATTGGAAATTTGATTCTAGTCCAAAACAAATAATCTAAGAAGAAAGAAAGGAAGGGAAGGGGGAAGCCATCCGAGCAAGATATTACTTCCGTAATAAAATCCTATTCAGGGGATGGATACCAAAAAAAAAAAAAAAAAAAAAAAAATACCAAAATGATGACGGTAATAATATTCAAGACGGAATAAAAAAAAGAAATACATTATTAGATTTGAAAAGTCATATTAAAAAAAGCAAAATAAAAATTTTTTCCTCCCTTAAAGAAAATATAATTTTATTATACCTCTGTCTTGTTATTGCGGCGGGATTAATTTTAATTTATTTTTCCCCTTTTTTTCCCGTATATTTACGTAATATTCATTTTTTTTTATTTTCAAAACTTTTTTTCAAAGATAATGGAATTTTTATTTCTTTTATTATATTAATTATTAATGCTTATCTCTTATGGCTAATCGCGTTAATTTGCAATGATAAGACCCATTCTCTGCTATAATGGGGGTTTTGAATTTCAAGTCGTTTAGACAAAATTTTTTATTTTATATTTAAGGTGCGGGTCTCGCGGTGCTAATTTTGGAGATTCCAACATCCACAATTTTGACCCTATCCACCTCAAATTTTTTACTTTCTCTTACCTATGTATATATGTAATATATATATAGAGAGAAAGTATTGGATTCATGTCAAAAATTCGATGTCGAGATTTTGATGGATCTTCACGTTTTGAGGTCCCCTGAATCCAAAAAAAGTGGTTTTCGCGACATGGTCTGTCTGTGGGTGGGTGGGTGGGGGGGGGGGGGGGGTGTGTGTGTGTGTGGGTGTGTGTGTGTTCAATTTTAAGCAAGAAGGAATTGAGCTAGGAGGTTGAAATTTTATATTTAAGTTAAACAGCCCCCGGGACCGGAAAAAATAAGCTTTTAATCAAAATCGGCCAAAGAGTACTAGTACTTTACTGATGTACTTTTTCAGTTTTTTTCGATTTTCTCAAAATTCGCTCTAACGATTTTTATTAAAAATTCAAAAATCAATTATTTTTTAGATGCTCTTTCAAATGTATATTCTCGTTTTGCCCTCAAAATTGTTTGAAGCCCACTTTACTCTTGTGCTTCATAGGAAAGATAGGAGAAATGGTTGCCATGGTAACAAAATATAAATATTTTCCCATACTTATAAATTTTACATCTGAATTCAAATATTCCCTACTGCCGGGAACTAAATATATGTCGACACAAAATCTGAAGGGTGACAGCACAGTACACAACTTTCGATTACCGAAGGTAAGAGAAAGTTGTGTGCTGTGCGCCAGTCACACCAGATTTTTTTTTTTTTTTTTTTTTTTTTTTTTTTTTTTTTTCCTTGGGGGGTTTGTTGTTATTTTTTTTTTTTTTTTTTGGGGGGGGGGTTTGGGGTTCCGCCATTTGCGGCCCAATTTTTTTAAATTAAAGCTATTTAAAATATCTACAACTTATAGAAGCCCTTTTTTTGATTTTCAAAAAATTAAATTTTTTTTAGATTAATCGCATTAAATAAAAGATATTTTTAAAAAATCCGCTCTATAACTTATAGATAATTAAATTAGTAATCATTTTGTTAAAACATAATTAATTTTCTACCCTTAATTAATTAGCTGGAAACTTTAAAATGAAATGGAATAAATCCCTTTGTATTCCTATGGAAAAACTAACGCCATCTCTTGCCGTCTCGAGTAACTCGGTAGTCAATCGTGTTCTAACGGTTTTTCGAGACCCGCACCTTAATTAATTATTTTTTTCTTATTTTATTTATATTTATTCATCCTTTTTATTATTTTTTCCCTTGGTTAAATATATTTTTTTAAACTATATTGAAGGCCTTTGCCCAACTCAAATTTAAAAAATACATTTTTAATAATTTATTACCTTTTTATAACTCTAATATAAATGATTTTTACTACAACAGCCCACTATCCAAATGTTTTGATAATTTTAAAAAAATCATAAAATCCTGTGATTTTGTGAAATTTCAAAATTTCAAGTGTAATGCGCTAGCTGGAGGTTAGGTATAATTTTTTTTTTTCTTTGTTGGATTTTAATTACCTATCTTAGGCAAGTTTTTTCAGTATAGCGCGAAAAAAAAATTTTTTTTTTCAGCCCACCCTAATAAGCTTATATAATTATAAATAGATAACTGATTGACTGACTTACTATCATCGCACAGCCTAAACTGTAAGGTCTAGAAAGCTGTAATTTGGCATATAGATTACATTTGTGCTCTAGAGGTCATTTAAGAAACGATTTTCTCAATTTTAAGGGCCACTTTTTTTTACTCTATCTTCTCTATATATATGTATAATAGGGTGGGCTGAAAAAAAATTCTTTTTTCTTCACGCACTACTAAAAAAAAACTTGCCTCTATGATAGGTAATTAAAATGCAACCAAGAAAAAAAACGTTATACCTAGCCTCCAGCTAGCGCATCACACTTAAAATTTTGAAAAATCACAGAATTTTATGATTTTTTTAAAGTATCCAATCAGCTAAATATTTGACAGCTATAGTGAAAATCAATTAATTTAGAGTTATAAAAAGACAATGAATTATTGAAAATGTTGTATTTTTTTAATTTGAGGTAGCCAAATGGATATAAAAATATTTAAAATTTCAAAGGATTGATTGTGTGACTCCAGATATCGATGGAAAATTTTAAGTAAAGACCAACAATATCTCTTGGCATAAGTTCTGCTATAAAGTCAGGCAACTGCACTTTGCAATCCGTGAACCAGGTCCTCCTGATGGCTGACAACAGCAAACAGAGTTCTTCGTCTGTACATAAGGGTTGAAAATCCCTTTGAAGAGCATCACATTTTGGTACGTTTTATACTCAAATCGTACAAGCCTGTATGGCTTAAGAGAAAGAAAAGTAAGTACCTTACAGATGGAGCAAAACATGTTTTTGAGTTATAAAATTACATCTTCAAGATTACTGCCAGGAAACTTGATTAAGGTGATTGACCCAGTAATTGAAAGAAATGCATTTTTCGCACTTCCGGAAAACTTGCTTCTTAGTATGATCGCTGATGAAAGGGCCAATATCAGAGAGTTGGGGCTTAGAAGAATCATAAAGCTTCCAAAAAAAAGCTAATTCGAACTTTTAAACCGCCAAAACTCAACTTCCAGGCAAAAGAATATTTCGAAATTATTGATTGGACTGCTATGACTACAGTATTCATCCATACCTTTGTTGCGAAGAATATCTGAAGAAGAAATGTGGGCCAAAATTTCAACTGCCACAACAGCGAAAGATTGGAACTTCCATAAACCTCAAAACTCGTTGGCGCCAAGAACAGAGATGGTTTCATCCAAACAACGCTGCTATCAAGAGCTACAATGCCAAGTTTTCCAAGCAAGTGTGATTTCAAAGTTCCAAATATGCAAAGAACATGATGACAAGAACGGATATGACTCAAAGAGGCTTTGAGAAGATTACGATACAATTTTTGGTGTAGGAATTGACAAATTGTATTTTACAATGGATTTTCTAATTAAAAAACTCTTTTGGATAAATTTTATAAATTGTCTAGCCCCACGGCGCAGGGGGCAGGCGTGGGGGCGTCGAAGCCAACCCCCCACCCCCGCGGCCCCAGCGTCCCCGCTGCTGTCCGTCGGTCTATTTTTATATAAAATTATTTAAATAAAAAATAAATAAAATAAAAAAGGATGCACACAAAATAAAATATATAAACAAGTGTTTTAACGGTCAAGTCCTAAAAAAGTCGGTGAAAAGGAAGAGAGTGTGAGAGTGTGTGAAAGAGAGAGTGAGAAAGAGAAAGAATGGTGAATTAAAAAAAAAAAAAAAAAAAAAAATTGTATATTTATTTATTTATCCTACAGAAACTTGTTCTATTAAACATTACGGATAAAAAAAAAACACATGAGTAGTAAATTTGAAAAAACTACATGCCGCATTGCACAACAGCCGGTTATCACTGAAAAAGTGATAAATTAAATAAGATTCAACTCTTCAAATATAATATTGAAACGATTAGCATTGCAAATTAGCATTCTCTTCGATTGAAATTTCAACAAAAAAAAAAAATCTGGTGTGACTGGCGCACAGCACACAACTTTCTCTTACCCTTCGGTAAGAGAAAGTTGCGCACCGTGCTGGTCACACCAGATTTTTTGTGTCGAGATATATTTAGTTTCCGATAGCACTTTAGTTTCAAACTTGCATTTTAAATGTTGACTGCTTGAAATAAACTATGGTTATTTTTCAAAATTTTAATCTCATATTTAGACATTTTATACACAATATAGAATCGTAAATAAATACAAAATTTCATAAGAATTGGAAAAAAAATTTTAAATGCCTAAAAAGTTCCAAAGGGGACCCCCTTTTGAATCGAAATTAACATACAAATCCCTATAGGAAATTAACATTAGGCCTATGAGAGAAGGCGGAGAGACAGGCGATAATGTTTGCAAGTGAGAGAGAGAGAAGATATATATGTTTTCTCCTAAGCAATTAAAGACACAAATAAAATAAAAATAAATGGGAATTTAAATAATAATTGATTTTTAATCTAATAAAAAGAAAAAGATTTAAATTCCGTTACCATGGCAACCATTTCTATCTTTCCTATGAAGAACAAGAGTAAAGTGGTCTTCAGAAGATTTCAACGGCAAAATGAGAATATACATTTTAAAGAGCATCTAAAAAAATAGTTCATTTATGAATTTTAAAAAAAAATCCTTGGAGGGAATTTTGAGAAAATCGAAAAAACTAAAAAAGTACATCAGTAAAGTACTAGTACTTTTTGGCCGATTTTGTTCAAAAGCTTATTTTGAGATTCTTCAAAGGTACCTAAGTTAAATATAAAATTTCAATCCGGTAGCTCAATTCCTTCATGCTAAAAAAATCGGTACACACACACAGACACACAGACACACACACACACACACACACACACACACACGACCAATTTGTGGGACCCACTTTTTTGGACTCAGGGGACCTCAAAACATGTATATCCATCAAAATCTCGACATCGAATTTTTGACATGATCGCAATACTTTCTCTCCTATATATTTCATATATAGGGTACGAGAAAGTAAAAATTGATATACAATAGATTTTTAATAAATCTTTCCATCTGCTTATTTTTACTTTCTCTTACCTATGTATATATGTAATATATATATAGAGAGAGAAAGTATTGGATTCATGTCAAAAATTCGATGTCGAGATTTTGATGGATCTTCACGTTTTGAGGTCCCCTGAATCCAAAAAAGTGGTTTTCGCGACATGGTCTGTCTGTGTGTGGGTGGGTGGGGTGGGTGGGTGTGTGGGTGGGTGTGTGTGTGTGTCTGTGTTCACTTTTAAGCATGAAGGAATTGACCTATGAGGCTGAAATTTTATATTTAAGTTAAACACCCCCCGGGACCGGAAAAATAAGCTTTTAATCAAAATCGGCCAAAGAGTACTAGTACTTTACTGATGTACTTTTTCAGTTTTTTTCGATTTTCTCAAAATTCGCTCTAACGATTTTGATTAAAATTCAAAAATCAATTATTTTTTAGATGCTCTTTCAAATGTATATTCTCGTTTTGCTCTCAAAATTGTTTGAAGCACACTTTACTCTTGTGCTTCATAGGAAAGATAGGAGAAATGGTTGTCATGGTTACAAAATATAAATATTTTCCCATACTTATAAATTTTACATCTGAATTCAAATATTCCCCTACTGCCGGGAACTAAATACATGTCGACACAAAAAATCTGGTGTGACAAGCACAGTACACAACTTTCGATTACCGAAGGTAAGAGAAAGTTGTGTGCTGTGCGCCAGTCACACCAGATTTTTTATCATTAATTAACATTCAATTCATTTTTACATTCCCGCTCTCCATTCTTATCCTTCTTTTTTTTCTCATTTTATTCCCAAATAAATCCATCGGTATTATTCAAATTAAGTCTCAATAAAAAGAGCTTAATATCAGCATTTCTTATCTTGAAAGAGGTTTTTAAAGCCGTAGATGGGCAGAATTTTGTTAGCAAGAGCTTCTCTATCCTCTCACTTCTCTTCATTTGGCTTAAAGGAGCCAAGTTGAGATGTAAGAAGAAGAGAGAAGGTGGGAGGGTACTCATTTGAATTCAATATCGTCTGCGAGTCACAATATAAAAGTTGGGCTTCTTTAAAGAAAATAAAAAAAATAGTTTCCGACTGCTTATTAAATCCAAAAAAGTTCAGGAGTCATTTTAACGGTTTCTAGAAAATATATTATTATCAACAATGTAGACTTTAAAGTATTTATTTATGAACTAGGAGTTTTTTAAGTCTTTTTGAACAAGGACTTTAGTTTTTTTTAAGTCATTTCGGCATCTTAGGCCATATAGACTATTAACGATATACAATATTTATAAACCATATATATTAGGGGGTTCAAGCACATTTATTTACACCATTTGGTATCAAAGTGATTTAAATAAATTCATCGGACTCAACAACTGTAGCCTCTCGGCCACGGGGAGGGGGATACTATAGATTATAGTTCACAAAAAATAATTAATTGGGAAAATAAGAGAGCAGCCAAATGAAGAGCTCTCTATTTATAAAATCTCCTAAATAAGTATAGGCTAAACGTTTCGACTTTAATTAATTTTTTTTTTTTTTTGTTTCTCTTCTAATGCTGGAATTTCGATTCTAGACACTGAAAAACACTTAAATTTCCATTTTTAGCTTTTAAATTTTGCTTTTGTTTAATTCGTACAAGGGTTGGACAAAATAAAAAAACCTCAAAATTTGTGTACTTTTCTCAGTTTTTCGCTTATATCTCGTTAACCAAGCATATTTTGTGCACCATAATACAATAAAAAACTGTCGAGCATAAAATATCGCCATGCCGGTAGCCCGAAAATATTTTGAACAATTCCGAAAAAGAAAAAAAAATCTAAATAATACAATTATTTTTATATTTCTGCATTTGATTTTTATTTTTCTCTCTATATTTAACCAAATTATTTCCATACTCAATTAATAGAAGGGGACCAAACATTATAGCCTCTATCGAATGAAAATCCCAATAAAAGAAAACGTTTCTGGCTTTAATTATAATCGTATAAAGCCAACTTCAGTTCTTATGAACTGAAACGAGCATAAATTAAAATTGTCAAATAACAACAAAATTTTTTATAAAAAATTAGGTATTATCTCTCATAGGAAATTGCTTATGATTGTAATTTAATTTTTATGTTTTGTTTCAATTTTTGTTTATGCTCGTTTCGGTTCATTTGAAATGATGATGACGTTATTTAATTAAAGCCGAAGCGTTTTCTTCTATTGGAATGGCTATCTTGTTTGGCTGAAATCTCCTTTTATTTATCTAATCTTTAGACAGCCACTCTCTCATCAACATTGTTATTTCCATACTCCTTGGTCATCATGAATCTCTTTTTAATCTTTCAAGGATTTATATAACACTAATATCCATTTTTTTTTTGTTTCAGCGCCGCCCACTTGTGAGGTCGGTCAACTCACATGCGAACAATATGTGTGGAATAAAACATATTGCATTCCTCCCCACCATAAATGCGATATGCAAGTGGACTGCGTCGATGGCAGTGACGAAGCAGAGTGCAGTGAGTGATCATTTTTTTTCTCTTTTTTTCTACTAACATAAATATTAAGTAAAGTTTTAACAAAAAAAAAATCTGGTACGATGGCGCACAGTACACAACTTTCTATTAACTTCGGTAATCGAAAGTTGTGTACAGTCCCGGTTACACCAGATTTTTTTGTATCGAGATGTATTTAGTTTCCCATAGCATCTTAGTTAACTTGACTTGATTTCATAAGTAAAAAAGTCAATTAATTCAAAATTTCCATCAAAATACCTGTATTTTAAATACAGTATTTTATACAACAAAATTTCATAAGAATTGGAAATTTTTTTTTTTAATGTATAAAAAAAAGGGGGTCCGGGAACCCACTTTTGAATCGAAATTAACACGCAAATCCCCATATGGATTTAACATTGGCTCTATGGAAGTAAGAGCCGAAAAATGAATTTGAAAAATCAGAAATGTACTTCAAACAATTTTCACGAAAGATTTTACTGATATAGGCCCTTCTCATGGGCGTAACTAGAGAATTTAGCTGGGGGGGGAGCATGGGACCAGCTATCCTCCGGAGGGCCTGGAAAGCCCCATATTTACTCAATTTTTCTTGAGACAGGGAGCTTTCTGGGGGGAGGGCCGCCATCCCCCTAGCAAGGGCGGATACAAGGGGGGGTAAAGGGGGTAATTATCCCCCCCCCGAGATTCGAAAAAAATACCTTTTTTTCGCAAAAAAATTTATTTTTAATGTAAAATTTTTAAAATTAATACTTAAAAATTTGATGTGTATTTATATTCTGGCAAACAAGTATTGAATGCGCTTTTAAATTACCGAAATTAAAAAAAATAGTGTGCTGTGCGACGAGTCACACCAGATTCCCCCCCCCCCCCCCCCGAGAAACACCTCTGGATCCGCCCTTGCCCCCCTAGTCCCTTCTTTTTAAAGAGCATCAAAAAAATAATTGGCTTGTGAATTTTAATCAAAATCGTTAGAGCAAATTTTGAAAAAAATGGAAAAAATCTAAAAAACTACATCAGTAAAATACTAGTATTTTTTGACCATTTTGTTCAAAAGCTTATTGTAACTGTCCGGAAGGGTACCTAACTTAAATATAAAATTTCAACCTTCCTAGCACATTTCCTTCATGCTTAAAATTGTTACACATGACATATAGTCCCACAGACAAGACAATTCGCGGGACCTACTTTTTTGGACCTCAAAACATGTATTTCCATCAAAATCTCGACATCAAATTTTTGAAATGAATTCAATACTTTCTCTCTAGTTACTTTTAAACTTGTATATAAATTATTTTCTTACGTAGAAGGTAGTTCGGTTACTATACTCCCTTTATTTTACTTCCCCTGTGAGTAGTTTTTTATTTTTAACTCACTACTCTTAAAGAATGCAAATTCTGTATTTCTACCATCACGGATCTTCATCCCCAGTGTCAATATTAGTTGTTGAAAAATGCCCATGTCCACAAGCAATAATTGACTGGACCAAATTAAATGGGCATCTTTAAAAAATTTAATACTGCAGCATAATCATTCAATAAAGTGTAATGATGATTTAAAAATAAAAGCTGGTTTGATTCCTTCGGGCTTGATATCTAAATTTTTCTAACCAAATAAAATCGAGGAAATTTATTCCAGATTGCTTAATAAATTAAATTAATCTTTCTTTCTTTTTTTTATTGCTTTTTGATTCATTTGTTGCTTTACTTTTTGTAATAAAATTTCAATCGAATATCCATAAAATACTGGGCTGATAGCAGGAGACAACTTTTTGGCAAGAAATGCTACTATAAAAAAAAAAATAAATATAACATTTCTATTATGTGATATTTTTTAAGAGTTCATAAAAAAATTATTCGCTTTCTTGTCCAGGCGACTTTATTGTCTGATCTTTTCCGGAATCTTTGATTCAATAAGAACGTTTTAATAATATTCTTTTTTTGTTGGCCGGAATTGTTTATTAAAAAAATAAAAATCCCGATTTCAATCTGCCACAGTATCACAAAAAAAAAAAAAATATCATGCGTGGAAACTAATTAAAAAGTCCAACTTTTCGTTGCCAGGCATATCTAATCTCAGAGAGTGGTTGTTGGCGTGGGGGGGGGGGGGTAACTTTTTACCTCAGGTCTCGTATGGATTTCTTTAAGCATACCCACTCAATTCCTCTTTCAAAAAAAAAAAAAAAAAAATTAATAAAGGATTTACGAAAGCCATTGAAAGTAAGAGAGAAAGTTAAAAGTTGCCTGCCCTAATAATAATATCGATCACCGATATATTTTTTTTTTTTTAATAAGAGATCTTTGAAGGAAGTTGAAATGCTAATTTTTCAAATATCTTTTTTTTCGTGAATTAATAATCAATCAAATCAAATTTCGAGACTGTTTTTTTTTTTTTGTTTGTGCCTAAGGGTAGGCGAAATGACGCTCAAGGACATCAAAGCATGCTTTTTTTTTAATAAAAAATTCTTTCAATATAAGCCTGGACCCGATTTGGGGATTTAGAACCTTTTATGTTGCTAAAGCAATCTCCATACAAAACGGAGGAATTTTTTTTTTTATATACGTATATATAAAATGACTATTTTGATTACGATATAATTAACAAGTCGAGTGATTGATATATGAATTTAATAAAATACTCTTCAGTTAAAAAAATTCATCTAAAAGAATGATAGAGTATTTGAAAATCGTAAAAAAAAAAATCGAAATTGAACTGAAGCCGCCAAAATGCGTTTTGAGGTCCCTAGAATCTATTTAATTACTTTTTGGAATGATGTCAGTGTGTATGTATGTCTATGGTACTAGCTTCATGTTACGTTCCATGGGAGTACTGAATTTAAATATAAAATCCTTCATACTTTAAATTGAACACGCAAAGACAGATATTTTGCGAGACACACTTTTTTGGACTCAGGGGACCTCATAAAATATATTTCCATCAAAATCCCGATATAGAATTTTTGACATGAAACCAATACTTTTTCTACATATAAATTTATATTGGTAAGAGAATGTAAAAAATCTGCTGGAAATGGTCGCACAGCTCAGAACTTTCTCTTACCCTAATCGTAAGTTGTGTTCTGTGCTTGTCATACCAGATTTTTCGTGTCGACATATATTTAGTTTCCACCGATATAGATCTATATATATATATATATATATATTTTTTTTTTTTTTTTAAACATTCACACTTTTTTCACATTCACACTCACACACACTTTCACACAGTCTTTTCGACAACTTAGGCCATTTAAGACTTTGACGATAACCGTTATTTATGAATTTGTCTATATTGGGGTCCAGGCATTCTTATTTAAGCCATCTTAAATAAAATCATCGGACTGCCTGGGGTTCGAACCCGCGACGTTTGGTATACGAGGTTAGCACGCTAACTTCTACGCCAAGCCCCGAGGGCCACCGATATATTAGAATTCAAGATGTAAAATTTATAAATATGGGAAAATATTTATATTTTGTTACCATGGCAACCATTTCTACTATCTTTCCTATGAAGGACAAGAGTAAAGTGGTCTTCAAACAATTTTAAGGGCAAAAATATACATTTGAAAAAGCTTCAAAAAATAATTGAATTTGAATATTAGAACAAAATCGTTAAAGCGAATTTTGAGAAAAAAGTACATCAGTAAGGTATACTAGTACTTTTTGGCCGATTTTGATTAAAAGTTTATTTTCACGCCCCCAGGGAGTGTCTAACTTAAATATAAAATTCCAACCTCGTAGCTCAATTCCTTCATGCTTAAAATTAAACACAGACAGACAGACCCTCGTGAAAACCACTTTTTTGGATTAAGGGAACCTCAAAACGTGAAGATCCATCAAAATACTTTCTCTCTATATATATATTACATATATACATAGGTAAGAGAAAGTAAAAATTGCTTGATAAAATAAGAGAATTTCTATTCAAATTTTTTTTGATCAATGAAAGATTAGAAATAATCAAATTAAAGAGATAAAAACAATAATTTAGTTCGAATATATGTGAAAATAAATCGTGAAGGGATTTGGATCGTTTCCGACCAATCTGATCTGACGATAATCCATTGGAACAGAAACATTTTAGGTAAGGTTGGAGAGAGTTTGGGCTCAAGGGGATTTGCCAGACACGCTTTTAACCAACACGTGACAAGCCCAAAAGGGCGTTAACACTCCGGCGTTAAAATATGTCGTCCAAATGAAGGTAATTGCAAACCGGGGAGTTTGCAGCCTTTAAATGAAATTTAACCACTTAATTAACGAATATAAGTTACACTTTATAAATAAATTGATTCGCACAGAGCAGCGAGAGAAAGAGAGAGAGAGAGAGAAAATGGAAATTACCCTTAAGAATCCTTAAAAATATACCAATTTATTCACTTTTCAAATATTCTTTTTTTTTTTCAACAAACTTTTTCCCATTAAGATATAAATTAACTCCACTTTTATTTTTTTAATATATTATTCTTTCATATTTGTTCTCTAGAAAAAAGTTTCCGGATCTGTGAGGGGTTCGAATTATATATATATATATACCTTAAAATAAACTCTTCTTAGCTCCTTAGTAGAATAAATAAATTATAATAAATGTTGGAAAGACAGAAGACGAAATAATTATTCTAATTAACCTCCCAGTCAAGTTGAATTAAATTAGGAAAAAAAAAACAATTTTTAATTTTATTTTATGAAATTATTTTAATGAGAGACTTTAAAGAGTAATTAATCTTATCAACGGCTTTAAGTGATCGTCGGACTGACAAGTTTTTACTTTCTCTTACCTATATATTTTAATATATAGAGAGAAAGTATTAGATTCATGTCAAAAATTCGATGTCGAGATTTTGACGGATATACACGTTTTGAGGTCCCCTGAGTCCAAAAAAAGGGATTTCGCAACATGGTCTGTCTGTGTGTGTGTGTCTGTGAACAAAATATCTCAAGAACGAAAAGAGCTAGGAGGTTGAAATTTTATATTTAAGTTAGGCACCCTCATGCGAAGTGTCACTTTGAACAAAATCGAAAAGTACTAGTACTTTACCAGCGGCGTAACTAGCCTTTGAGGGCGGAGGCAGGGCCGGAACTAGGAGATTTTTTTAGGGGGGGGCAAAATTTAATTTGCCGCCCCTTCCTTAAAATTTTCTATACAAAATTCATATCATTTTACCTTTTTTTTTAGTAAATCTTTCTTTAATTGCCGCCCCCTGATATCTGCCGCCCGGGGCAAATGCACCCACTGCCCCCCCCCCCCTAGATCCGGCCCTGGGCGGAGGGGGCGAAGCTCAACTAGGTCACCGTTTTTCACGTTGTAATATAATTTTAAAGAAATCTATCAATTTTTTTGGACAATCTATCGAAATAATATGATAAAATCACCGTCCCTTGACTATATTTTAGATGCCTTACGGCGCATATGTTGGTATCGAGGGGCACCAAATGCTTGAAGCGCCTGGGGCGGAGGGGGCAAGCGCCCCCTTCGCCCCCACCTAGTTACGCTACTGTACTTTACTGATGTACTTTTTTAGTTTTTTTTTTTATTTTCTCTACATTCGCTCCAACGATTTTTATTAAAAATCAAAAATCAAAGATGCTCTTTAAAATGTATATTCTCATTTTGCCATTTAAATTCATTTTACTCTTATATTCATAGGAAAGATAGGAGAAATGGTAAAAAAATATAAATATTTTCCCATTCTTATAAATTTTACATCTTGAATTCAAATGTACCGTACTTTGATCTCACCGATAGAAGGGCCACTAGTCGTCAAATACTACATAGGACAAACTTATTTTTTGTATGAGAGTCTATAAACCCCCGATCCTATATTCTAAAAAATATATAGAGAAACATTAATGCATGCATATTAGGGTGTTTCATTTCAAATGAACATTTTTTTTTCTCGGACAACCTGAAATATTGTTTCAAACATCGAAAAAAATATTATCTTCAAGTTTCAGCCCTTAATTTTAATTTTAAGTACTTCCCCTCTCGATCGTTGGATTGTTTCCATTGAAATAACATGTAATTCATTGGTGCCGGCCTTTAATATAATTTCCTGCAAGTTTTTCCTCACGTTTTTTATTGTTAATAACAAAGAAAATTTGACAATTTCGAGGAAATAGGACTTTCGAGGCCAATATCGACGAAACGGTTTAAGTAACAATAAAACAATAATGGTCATTCTAAAGAATGTCTAATACACTACAGATTGCGATTAATCGAAATGAAAAATCATAAAACCGAACTGAGCTATAACAGTTAAAAAAAAAATCATGTTATTTCAATGGAAAACATTCAACGATCGAGATGAAGTAGTTTAAATTAAAATTAAGGGCTGAAACTTCGAGGGATTTTTTTTCTCGATATTTGGAACAATATTTCAGTGTGTCCGCGAAAACTTTTTTTGAAAAAAATTTAATGTTTTATTATACATGAACATCCGGGCTCTAATAATAAAATGAAGAACTAACTGCAAGTTCTGTAGGAATGACATTTATATTTGTATCTCCTAAACCTCTCTAAATTTCTATATATCTAAGTTAAATAAATTACCCAGCCCTGGCTAGAAGCACAAAGAATAATTTCTTGACTCTTGAGATATAGATCAGGGGTTTGCATCCCTACTAATCCGGCAAAAATTTATTTCTATTGAATTGGCTACCAAATGGCCTCTGATCTAAATTTGACAAAAAATAATGAAAATATCTGATTTCTCCCTTTAGACTATAATAATTTCCCACTCGATAATCGCTAAAAACTCAAATTTTTTTTTAATAAAAAACAATACATTTATTTGTAAAAAAAAAAAAAATATATTAAAAAAATCAAATTAATCTTTCGGTAATATAATATATTTAGAGTGGTGAGGGAGGGGACTCCAATTGGCTGCTCTCTAGAGTCCTTAACGATCTCAATCCAATTCTTTATGTCAGCTCTCCATCATTCGATGGATGTAAACGTAAAATTACACCCACCCATATACTACTACCACCACTTGATCATAAATTAATTCCATTCGAGGGCTCTTGAGAGAAACTCGAGGGAATCAACCTATCGAAAACTCTATTAGTTGAAAAAAAAAAAAATAAATAATATTAATATTACGAGTTAGAGATAAAATTTATGTATTTTTTTTTGTAGAGGCAAATTAAATTTTAAAATCTTATAATAGAAATTTTATATTAGTAAAAATAAAATATCTAAAGAAAACAAAAAGATGAGAAATATTACTCAAATAATCCCTCTCAAGCAGAAGAGCCATATTAAAATAAGAGAAAGTAAAAAGGATCAAAATGAGAAAGAAAAAATAATGATCGAGACTGTATCAGGGTATCCAAAATGAAAAAAAATCTTGTATAATAAAAACAGACTAGAATAAATGTAAGTCGTAGCTCGCGTAACACGTGGTCACCATCCAGGAACTGACAAAAAGTGAGCCCCTGAGTGAACTTTTTTATTTTATCAAATTATTGATTTGTGATATTGAAACATAACTAGAAGAAAATTAAAATATTTCCTTTTAGGATCCTATTAGTCGGAGACCTGGCGGCAAGAGTATTCTGAAGGCTAATATTTTCAGAATAAATTGCATTTTAGTGATGGAAAGAAACTCTAGAGTCAGCACTTGCAGTACTTTGAAGGGAATAAGCCGGTAAAGTTGCAGGAAGATAGTTTTTCGTAAATATCTCGAAAACTATGCGGTTTTCCGCAAAAATTCATCTATACAAAAATAATCGAAATTAAATTACAAACAAAAATGCTCTAGTACATAATCACGCTAAAGTGAACGTTTCGGGAGATATAAAGGGGTAAAATTTGTAATTCATATAATGGATGTCATGGTAACAAGATCTCTGTCGGGGTCCTTTCATATGAATTACAAATTTTACCCCTCTAAATCTCCCGAACCGTTCACTTTAGCGTGATTATGTACTAGAGCATTTTTGTTTGTAATTTAATTTCGATTATTTTTGTACAGATGAATTTTTGCGGAAAACCCCATAGTTTTAGAGATATTTGCGTAAAACCATCTTCCCGCAACTTTACCAGCTTATTTCCGCCAAAGGCCCCTTTACTGGAAGAGCTGACTTAAGAGTATCTTTCCATCACTAAAATCCAACCTATTCTGAAAATTTTAGCCTTCAGAAAACTCTTGCCCATTTTTGTCGCCAGCTAGCCTAGCTCTTGGACTATCCAAGCAGTCAACATTTAAAATACACAGAGCCTATGGAAATTTTGAATCAATTGACTTTTTTACTTATGAAACGCAAGTGGTCAAGCTTGGAACTAAGGTGCTATGGAGAACTAAATATATCTCTACATAAAAAATCTGGTGTAACAGCACAATACATTACTTTCGATTACCTAAAGTAAGAGAGAGTTGCCTGGTGTGCGTTAAGCCGCACCAGATTTTTAAAAATCTTAACGAAAAATCTTTTAAAAAGTTCAAGTTTTTTATTTTTAATTTTAAGCGTACAGTCAAAAATTATTCTTCTTATCGAAAAAGAGTCACTACATAAAAATTGTATGTTCTAAAAAATTTAAAATTCGAAAGAGACTGAATTATAAATTACAGTAATGGATAGAGTTTGTCAAAATTTAATTATTTATACCTCCGTCCCAAATCTTCATTTAATTATTTAGTTGTAAAAATTTGAACAAAATAGGCTATTTTATTTATTTTAAAATAGTAATTTGTACCTCCTATATACAAATTTTTAATATTTTTAATGTATATTGGAGATCAAAAAAAAAGCCATTATTGCCAAAGAATCCATTTTCTCTGTGGGTTTCTGATGACGAAAATTCCGGGTGTGCGTTCACGTTCAAATACGATGACACATGTGTGCGCGACTTGTGACATTCCCTTTTTGCTGTCGGCCTTTAGAAAAGGCTTTTTTTTATTTGGTCAGAATGTAGGTGGATTGTAAGGGATGGGGGTGATATAACTCAGTGAGAGAGAAAGAGGGAGAGGGAGAGGGTTGTACTAAAGGAGGAAGGATGAACGCTATTAAAGTCGCACCTGCGAGATCCTCCCCCTAAGGTCTGATTGACGGCGAGAGGTTTACCTCGACACGATGAATAAACTTCGGGGCAGTGAAATATGGGAAAAAGCAAAAAAAAAAAAAGAAGAAAAAACTTTTCTACATTTATTTATTTTAAAGTACAACAAGACGAATAACTAGAAAATTTAGTTTTGTTTAAATCTCAATTTTGTTTAAATATGATTTATGCCACACAGTGGTGGGGATAACGGGTTCGCATCCCGAACATTCGACAAAAATTTATTTCATTTGAATTGGCTACTAATTCATTGACCGAAAATGAAAAAAACCTAACTAAATTTAAAATAATAAGAGAAAGTAAAAATATTATTTATTCCACTGCGTTAATTCAATTATTAAATCATAGATTCGCCTGTTAGATAGGCAGCCAGGCAAGCAAGAAAGGCGCGCGGATAGTATTCAATAAATTTTTAATTTTAATAAACCTGGCAACGGAGATCACCAGTCATCGCATTCGTTGAGGTTAATTTCGGTATTGGTGACCCTGAGCAATCAGCGTGTGGAAACCCCCCCCCCCCCGGTTGCCATCGATACAATGTAGGGGTATATTAAAATCTTTAATAAGAAAATAACCCCTAAATAGCTGAAAAAGGGAAAAAGGTTAAAAAAAATAAACCAATTGTTCTTTCATTGCAGGGGCGTATATAGGATTTTTTTCGGGGGCTGAATTGAAAAATTTCTCTTCGGAAATTTTTTTTTTTTTAAAAAAACTAAATTTTTTCCGCCCCGCTCTGCGAAAAGTTTTTTCCCGACCGTGAAAATCATTTTCCTTTTTTTTTTCAGAGACACGAAATTTTCGCCACTCCGCGGAACATTTCCCCTTTTGCGGAAACTAAGTTTTCCACCCTGCGAAAAAAAATTTTTTTACTGAGCTGCTGGTATATTTTTTTTACACCTCCCGGGGGGGGGGGGTGACCGAGCCCCGCTGATGTCTGTATATCCCTATATATGTATATGCATTTGGAAAATTTCGGTATTTCATGATTTACATGATCCAATGGTTGACAAACTTTGCTAAAGAATATTTTTTTATTATCAAATTGTCATGAGTCTTTTAAATAACATAAGTCCGAGAATATGTTGATGCTGATTTGGAGGTATAAAGGAGAGATGTGAAGGGGTACTAATTTTTTTTTTCTCTCTAATATTAGTCTATTTTGGCAATAGTCAAAATTTTCATCTTCCTCATTTCCATTAAAATATTTTCATTTTTTGAAAATTCCTCTCGTAAAATCAATAAAGAGAGTCGAAATAAATAAATACAAAGTAATTGTTTTATTATTGGATTTCAATAATCTGTTCGGTCAATTAACGTAATTAACTAATCACCAGAATAGAAATGGCAAATTCAATCAAAGGATTTGAATCAAATTAATTTTACATTTTCAATTAAAATATGTTTAAATTGTTAATGGAATTTATAAATTACTACAATAATATTCAAAGATATTTATGACTTAAATTTTTTTTTTGTTTCAGCTTATCGAAAATGCGAGCCAGACGATATTCGATGCGCACCACCGAGCGCCGGCAATAACGGACTTTGCGTTCCGAAAGAAAAACGTTGTGACGGTTACCGGGATTGTCGTACCGGTGAAGACGAAGCGAATTGCGGTCTGGATGCTGGCGTCTCATGCGAACTCGATCAATTTCGGTGTGCCGATAAACAGAAATGTATCGATGCTGTTCGGAAATGTAACCATAAAAACGATTGCGGAGACAATAGCGATGAGGAAGGATGCAGTGAGTACTAATTTACAATAACCTTCAAATTTCTTATTTACTAATGTTTTTTTTTTTTTTTTCTTTTTTAGATTTCCCTCCTTGTCACAATGGACAATTTCGATGTGGTGATGCTTTTTGTATTCCTGCACATTATCGTTGCGACGGTCACCTAGATTGCGCCGATAGTTCAGATGAACAAAATTGTACAACAATAGCATGTTTAGAGAATAAATTTCTCTGTCCTAAAGGCGGACTAAACGGCTCTCCGAAATGTATTGACAAAATTCTTCTTTGTGATGGAAAACGGGATTGCGCCGATGGAGCTGACGAGGAGACCGCGTGCTGTAAGTACATCATTTATATTTTATAATAAATCTTTTTAACTTTCTCTTACCTCTATATATGTTAATATATAGAGAGAGAAAGTATTGGATTCATGTCAAAAATTCGATGTCGAGATTTTGATGAACATACATGTTTTGAGGTCCCCTGAATCAAAAAAAGTGGTTTTCGCGACATGGTCTGTCTGTCTGTCTGTGTGTCTGCCTGTGAACAAAATATCTCAAGAACGAAAAGAGCCTAGGAGGTTGAAATTTTATATTTAAGTTAGGCACCACAATGGGACGTGACACGAAGCTTTTGAACAAAATCAGCCAAAGAATACGAGTACTTTAGTAAAAGAATTAGATTTTCGGTTTAACTGTGTTTCGGTTTATTTGTAAAAATTACAACGTTTCGGCCACTCATTCTGTGTACTTCTTCAGGTACAATTCAGCTAACAAGTAAGATTACAATGTTGTTACATCTGTGACAATCTCAATTGAACTACGAGTTGTTCAACAAGTACTTTACTGATGTACTTTTTCAGTTTTTTTTTTTTTTTTTTTCGATTTTCTTCAAAATTCGCTTCAACGATTTTGATTAAAATTCAAAAATCAATTATTTTTTAGCTAAATTAAAATTAAATATACAAATTAAACACTAGGTTTTTGTTACAAAAGGTTTTTATTAATTAAAAATTAACACTTGACGTATTCCGACATCAGAAGTGATTACATTCTAATACTCACTTCTGATAATGACAAGAAATTGTCGAAATACGTATCAAGTGTTAATTTTTAATAAATAAAACCTTTGAAAAAAATAACCTAGTGTTTAATTTAACCGAATATTTAATTTTAATTTACAAAATGTTTCAACGAGAACCAACGGTCGAAAGTTTAAATCTTTATTTTTTTAGCTCTTTAAAACATATGGTAACAAAATATAAATATTTTCCCATGTTTATAAAATTTACTTCTTGAAATCAAATGTACCGAACTGTCGGAAACTAAATATTTCTCGACAAGCATAGAACACAACTTTCAATTATCTAAGGTAATCGAAAGTTGTCTGCTGTCGGACCAGTCACACCATATTTTGTTTTTTTATACCATTGGAAATGATTTCTATAATATGTAGAGATGCAGTAATTTTCTTGACGACTTTCGGACTTAGGCTTTTAGAGTATTACTCTGTTTTATTGAACAATATTTTCATGATAGTGTCATG
>JAKCPI010015007.1:0-10164 GCA_023213315.1 Euborellia annulipes | reverse complement strand
ACTGGAAGCTGACTCAAGAGTATCTTTCCATCACTAAAATACAACCTATTCTGAAAATATTAGCCTTCAGGAAAACTCTTGTTCATTTTTGTCGCCAGCTAGCCTAGCTCTTGGACTATCCAAGCAGTCAACATTTAAAATACACAGAGCCTATGGAAATTTTGAATCAATTGACTTTTTTACTTATGAAACGCAAGTGGTCAAGCTTGGAACTAAGGTGCTATGGAAAACTAAATATATCTCTACATAAAAAATCTGGTGTAACAGCACAATACATTACTTACGATTACCTAAAGTAAGAGAGTTGCCTGGTGTGCGTTAAGCCGCACCAGATTTTTAAAAATCTTAACGAAAAATCTTTTAAAAAGTTCAAGTTTTTTATTTTTAATTTTAAGCGTACAGTCAAAAATTCTTCTTCTTATCGAAAAGAGTCACTACATAAAAATTGTATGTTCTAAAAAATTTAAAATTCGAAAGAGACCTGAATTATAAATTACAGTAATGGATAGAGTTTGTCAAAAATTTAATTATTTAGTTGTAAAATTTGAACAAAATAGGCTATTTCATTTATTTTAAAATAGTAATTTGTACCTCCTATATACAAATTTTTAATATTTTTAATGTATATTGGAGATCAAAAAAAGCCATTATTGCCAAAGAATCCATTTTCTCTGTGGGTTTCTGATGACGAAAATTCCGGGTGTGCGTTCACGTTCAAATACGATGACACATGTGAGCGCGACTTGTGACATTCCCTTTTTGCTGTCGGCCTTTAGAAAAGGCTTTTTTTTATTTGGTCAGAATGTAGGTGGGTTGTAAGGGTTGGGGGATATAACTCAGTAAGTGAGAGAAAGAGGGAGAGGGAGAGGGTTGTACTAAAGGAGGAAGGATGAACGCTATTAAAGTCGCACCTGCGAGATCCTCCCCTAAGGTCTGATTGACGGCGAGAGGTTTACCTCGACACGATGAATAAACTTCGGGGCAGTGAAATATGGGAAAAAGCAAAAAAAAAGGAGAAAAACTTTTTAACATTTATTTATTTTAAAGTACAACAAGACGAATAACTAGAAAATTTAGTTTTGTTTAAATCTCAATTTTGTTTAAATATGATTTATGCCACACAGTGGTGGGGATAACGGGTTCGCATCCCGAACATGAGGCAAAAATTTATTTCATTTGAATTGGCTACTAATTCATTGACCGAAAATAGAAAAAACCTAACTAAATTTAAAATAGTAAGAGAAAGTAAAAATATTATTTATTCCACTGCGTTCATTCAATTATTAAATCATAGAATCGCCTGTTAGATAGGCAGCCAGGCAAGCAAGAAAGGCGCGCGGATAGTATTCAATATATTTTTAATTTTAATAAACAATGGGGAGGCCTGGCAACGGAGATCACTAGTCATCATTCGTTGAGGTTAATTTCGGTATTGGTGACCCTGAGCAATCAGCCTGTGGAAACCCCCCCCCCCCCCGGTTGCCATCGGTACAATGTAGGGGTGCATTAAAATCTTATAATAAAAAAATAACCCCTAAATGGCCTCTGAAAAAGGGAAAAGAAGGTTAAAAAAAATAAACCAATTGTTCTTTCATTGCAGGGGCGTACATAGGAATTTTTCGGGGGGGGCTGAATTGAAAAATATCTCTTCGGATTTTTTTTTTTAAAGAAACTAAATTTTTTCCGCCCCGCTCTGCGAAAAGTTTTTTTCCCGGGATTTCCCGACCGTGAAAATCATTTTCCTTTTTTTTTTTTCAGAGACGAAATTTTCGCCACCCGCGGAACATTTCCCCTTTTGCGGAAACTAAGTTTTCCACCCTCAAAAAAATTTTTTTTACAGAGCTACTGGTATATTTTTTTACACGGGCCATCAAACATCGGGGGGGGGGGGGTGACCGAGCCCCCGCTGATGTCTGTATATCCCTATATATGTACCCCTCCAGTATATGCATTTGGAAAATTTCGGGATTTCATGATTTACATGATCCAATGGTTGACAAACTTTGCTAAAGAATATTTTTTTATTATCAAATTGTCATGAGTCTTTTAAATAACATAAGTCCGAGAATATGTCGATGCTGATTTGGAGGTAGTAAGGAGAGATGTGAAGGGGTACTAAATTTTTTTTTCTCTCTAATATTAGTCCATTTTGGCAATAGTCAAAATTTTCATCTTCCTCATTTCCATTAAACAGTTGAAATATTTTCATTTTTTGAAAATTCCTCTCGTAAAATCAATAAAGAGAGTCGAAATAAATAAATACAAAGTAATTGTTTTATTATTGGATTTCAATAATCTGTTCGGTCAATTAACGTAATTAACTAATCACCAGAATAGAAATGGCAAATTCAATCAAAGGATTTGAATCAAATTAATTTTACATTTTCAATTAAAATATGTTTAAATTGTTAATGGAATTTATAAATTACTACAATAATATTCAAAGATATTTATGACTTAAATTTTTTTTTTTGTTTCAGCTTATCGAAAATGCGAGCCAGACGATATTCGATGCGCACCACCGAGCGCCGGCAATAACGGACTTTGCGTTCCGAAAGAAAAACGTTGTGACGGTTACCGGGATTGTCGTACCGGTGAAGACGAAGCGAATTGCGGTCTGGATGCTGGCGTCTCATGCGAACTCGATCAATTTCGGTGTGCCGATAAACAGAAATGTATCGATGCTGTTCGGAAGTGTAACCATAAAAACGATTGCGGAGACAATAGCGATGAGGAAGGATGCAGTGAGTACTAATTTACAATAACCTTCAAATTTCTTATTTACTAATGTTTTTTTTTTTTTTTTCTTAGATTTCCCTCCTTGTCACAATGGACAATTTCGATGTGGTGATGCTTTTTGTATTCCTGCACATTATCGTTGCGACGGTCACCTAGATTGCGCCGATAGTTCAGATGAACAAAATTGTACAACAATAGCATGTTTAGAGAATAAATTTCTCTGTCCTAAAGGCGGACTAAACGGCTCTCCGAAATGTATTGACAAAATTCTTCTTTGTGATGGAAAACGGGATTGCGCCGATGGAGCTGACGAGGAGACCGCGTGCTGTAAGTACATCATTTATATTTTATAATAAATCTTTTTTACTTTCTCTTACCTCTATATATGTTAATATACCTATAGAGAGAGAAAGTATTGGATTCATGTCAAAAATTTTGATTTTGACGGATATACACGTTTTGAGGTCCCCTGAATCCAAAAAAAAAGTTGTTTTCGCGACATGGTCTGTCTGTCTGTGAACAAAATATCTCAAGAACGAAAAGAGTAAGGATGTTGAAATTTTATATTTAAGTTAGGCACCCCCATGGGACGTGACACGAAGCTTTTAAACAAAATCAGCCAAAGAATACGAGTACTTTAGTAAAAGAATTAGATTTTCGGTTTAACTGTGGTTTATTTGTAAAAATTACAACGTTTCGGCCACTTTTTTGTGTACTTCTTCAGGTACAATTCAGCTAACAAGTAAGATTACAAAGGTTGTTACATCTGTGACAATCTCAATTGAACTACGAGTTGTTCAACAAGTACTTTACTGATGTACTTTTTCAGTTTTTTTTTTTTTTCGATTTTCTCAAAATTCGCTCCAACGATTTTGATTAAAATTCAAAAATCAATAATAACACGAAGCTTTTGAACAAAATCGGGCAACGAGTACAAGTACTTTACTGATGTACTTTTTCAGTTTTTTTTTTCGATTTTCTCAAAATTCGCTCCAACGATTTTGATTAAAATTCAAAAATCAATTATTTTTTTAGCTAAATTAAAATTAAATATACAAATTAAACACTAGGTTATTTGTTTCAAAGGTTTTATTAATTAAAAATTAACACTTGATACGTATTTCGACATCAGAAGTGATTACATTCTAATACTCACTTCTGATAATGACAAGAAATTGTCGAAATACGTATCAAGTGTTAATTTTTAATAAATAAAACCTTTGAAACAAATAACCTAGTGTTTAATTTGTATATTTAATTTTAATTTACAAAATGTTTCAACGAGAACCAACGGCGAAAGTTTAAATCTTATTTTTTAGCTCTTTAAAATATATGGTAACAAAATATAAATATTTTCCCATGTTTATAAAATTTACTTCTTGAAATCAAATGTACCGAACTGTCGGAAACTAAATATTTCTCGACAAGCACAGAACACAACTTTCAATTATCTAAGGTAATCGAAAGTTGTCTGCTGTCCGACCAGTCACACCATATTTTGTTTTATACCATTGGAAATGATTTCTATAATATGTAGAGATGCAGTAATTTTCTTGACGACTTTCGGACTTGCATTGAGTTTTATACTCACTGAGGGACTGATGATGGCAAGGGCGGATACAAGGGGGAGGGTAAAGGGGGTATTATCTCCCCCCCACCCCGAGATTTAAAAAAATACTTTTTTTCTAAAAAATTTCAGCCTCATAGCTCAGTTTTTTCATGCTTAAACTTGAACACAGACACACATACACACACACACAGACACAGACAGACCATATCGCGAAAACCACTTTTTTTGGAATCAGGGGACCTCAAAACGCGTATATCTATCAAAATCTCGACATCGAATTTTTGACATGAATCCAATACTTTCTCTCTCTATATATTAACATATATAGAGGTAAGAGAAAGTAATAAAAATAACACAAATTCACAGTCAGTACAGAAACTTCCTTAATTTAAGGAAAAAGTAATTTCTCTTTAAATAATTCAAGTATTTTGCCAAAAATATTTTTTTTTTTTTTTGTTATTTGTGAGAACATCTCAAAGTCATTAACTCTTACTCAAAAAGAAAAAGTAAAAAAAATCAAACTACAAGAGAATTCTGTTGTCTGCCTGATGAGGCCTGTCATAATTTTTTTTTTTTTTTTTTTTTTGACTTTGAACAACAAGCTGTTACTTTAACTAACTTTTCAAAACGAAAAAAAAAAAAAAAAAAAAAATTAAAATCAACAAAAAATTACAAATTCCAAGATCCCTCTTTTTTTTTAATTAAATTTCAACAATAAACCCGAGTAATTTCTTTTTAATTGTATTTATTCATGACATGCGTGATTTCATAAATGAACAAAAAATACGACTTTTAATTAATGTAAAATATTTTAAACAAGGAAAAAGAGAGATTGTATATGTATACGTATATATAAAAAACACTTTAACTTTAGCAAGCAAGAGGCTTTATCATCACTCCTGGTTTAATCTAAACTCAAAAGAGGCTCTAATACGACATGACGGTGTCTGACAAAGCCATCCAGTTCATCAACGAACGATGAGCCCTTAAAGAGTCAACTTGCATAAAGCATAAAAGGCTTAACTTATTATATAATATATTAATATTAGTAATAATACTATCTCCTTTTTAGTTGAGGCTTAATTTCAGAAACTTATTATAATAATTAAGATCTCTCCCGTTCATTTTATAATTAGTTGAAAAATAAAAAGTCTCTTCAAAGATGTAATCTTTTTTTTTATTAAAAACAAAATTAAGTTAAGAAGTAGGAATTGAGAACTTAATTAAAAAAGAAAAAATTTTTACAGGTGATTATTTCAAAAATGTCTCATTCTCGAAAAATTCTTAAAAATTAACATACATTCCGTCATACAGATCGTTTCATAAACAAAATTCTAAAATTAGATGTTTACAGTATTAATATACCCAAGGCCACCGACAGGGGGGATAACATCCGAACCCCCACAGAGGACTTCATCCCTAAATTCTCAATAAAAAAAAAATTAAAATTATTCTTATTCAATTTTTTTTTTTTCTGAGAGTGCCCAGGTCTTTAGGGCTCCAAATCAAGATTGACTCGCCTATAGGCGAAATAAATTTAAACTTTTTTAAGGTGCGCGTCTCGGGGTGCTAATTTTGGGACTTTCCAGCCGCCACAATTTAGAAGCTATCGACCTCAAATTTTTTTTTAAATTAAAGCTATTTAAAATATCTACAACTTATAGAAGCCCTTTTTTTGATTTTCGAAAAAAAAAAAATTTTTTTTTAGATTAATCGAATTAAATAAAAGATATTTTAAAAAAAGGAGCTCTATAAGTTGTAGATAATTAAATTAGTAATCATTGTGTTAAAAAATAATTAATTTTTTGCCTTTAATTAATTAGCTGGAAAGTCTAGAATGAAATGCAATTTGTCCCTTGTTTTCCTATGGGGAACACTAACGCCATCTCTTGCCGCCTAGAGGAACTCGGTAGTCAAAAGCTTTCTAACGACTTTTCGAGACGCGCACCTTAAGATGAAGGAAGCCCTTATTAATATAGACACAAACAAAAATTATTTTTATTTTAAAAATCAAGGGAAGGGGTGGAATAAATAAATTCCCGAGGCTCGGACCCATTGAGCTCAAACTTTAAATCAGTGGAGTTATTTGGGAGGGGGGGGCAGCGGGGGCATTCGCCCCCAAGGACTTTTATTTTTTTTTAATTTTATATTATTCTAAATAAAATGTTTCAAAATATATCTACGAGTATATAAACTGTACTAAATTAACTTAAACAATTAAAATCTATTTTGACCAAATTAGAGTACCTATTTGTAAGTAAATTTTAAGTCCGGGAGCCTCAGAGAGAAGACACTTGCTTCTCGCGCAGGAGTCCCGGGTTCGCTTCCCGTCCCAAGCGAGAAAGATTTATTTCATTTGATTTGACTACAAATCATTTGAAATAAATAGGGATGGGATCTAAATGGCCTTAGTTGTCGAAAAAGACCTTAAAAAAAAAAGTAAATTTTAAGAAAAAAGTTTGCCCCCCTCCCCCCAAGAAAAGAATTTGCTCCCCTACTCCAAGAAAAAAGTTGAAATTACTCCACTGCTCTAAATTCCTATGAAAACAAATTTATCTCTGACGAGGTCAGAAGCTCTAAATTGGCAAAAGAAAAAGTTTCACTTCTGAAGCTCATATATTTTTTTCATTTGCTTTTCAAAAATTTTGTATCAAGAATATTACAATAGGTATAAAACTATTGGAATTTAATTTATTTGTTTTTTTCGGAGGGGGTTGTGATTGTAGTATTATTATTATACTATTTTCTAATTACAATAACGTAACATATACGCTGTTTAACGAGTAACCAAAACATTTGCCAAGAATCAATAACGAGTATAAGATTTAGTGTATTTTAACGAGTCAATTCGCCATCAAGGGCTTTTAAGAGCCGCGGCGCGTTCGTTGAGTTATGATTGCTGAATTGCTGATGCGGAATCAGCCATATGTTACACTAATTACACCCCCGTGCGTCTTGGAGCCTTCAGCCCTTCGGCCCATGTAATTTGCCTACATTAGCCCGAGCACAATGGGGCTGAGGGCCTCCATCTCATCCCTTCTCTTATGTCAATACCAACTTCAGACATTACTCAAACCCGCAGAACAAGCGCAAAGTAACTTGTTAAACAAACACACTGCCGGATATTATCATATCTCTTGTAAATATCTCTCTTTTTCCTTTTCTTTTGAATTAAAAAGTTTAAATGAACTTTCCCCCCCCCATCAAGAAAGATTAAGTAATTAATTTGTATTTCCCTAAGAAAATGTTTCAATGTATTTTAAATTTAAAGGCTCTTTGATTGGGGAGCAAAGATATTACTTAAACCCCCTCAAGCACAAATTCTTATTATCTTGCGAGAGAGAACTTTGATTATTAATATCCATATTTATATAAATTATTCGAAACAATATAAATTGGAACAGGATCAAAAGGGAAGTAAAGGGTGATAAGAGGGGCGTTTGATAACTAAGTGAAAGCTAATTTCTTTTGTCTAAGTCTGAAGATGTGAACAATAATTGAAACAAAATCTTCTTCTATATTTATTAATAGTGGAGTATCCGTCCGTCAGTCTGTCACTTTCTGTTTGACCAACTTCCCTTTGAAATTTTGCAGTCTTATAGAGGACTTTATGCAGAAGTCCAGGAAAAATACTCAGGTTCCAAATTCTCAAAAGGGGAGGCGTAAAAAAATCAAGAATTGGCCCATTGGAAAGCATGGAGTTTTGACTTGGCTTATGAAAAGTTAAAGCCAATTAATTAAAGCAATTAAATCTTTCAAATTAAACAATAATAAAAATTGTTATAAAATTAAATTTTTGGTGTCAAACTCCTCTGGTGTAGCGGGCTAAGGTGTCGGCTTCCACAAAGATGATCCTTGTTCAAATCCTGGACGTGAGGGGATTTTTTCATTAAATAAAAATATTTATTTAATGTAAACAAATTCTCAAGAAGCCCAGGATTGGAATATAAGATCTCACCACAACAGCCCCCAGGCAACTCTACAATGAGAGAGAGTTTCTGTGACATCTCGTCCTGTGGATTGGACGTAAAGAAGGTTCCCTCTCAGTGATTCTTCGAAAGGAGTAGTCTACACGCCGTGGTGAGGGAGTCCCTCCTCAAACTAGGACATCCTCCCTAGCATAGAAGAGGTTGGATAAAAGGAGCCGGGTGGAACCAGAAATAAGGATTAGTTCACTAGCTCGAGACGAAAGCAGGAGGAGTTAGAGATGGGAAATGGTGTTACTTCACGGAGTGTCAGTAGATGGCCACGGCCAGAGGCCGGTTGAGTTTGAGGTGTTTTCGAACAAGTAGCACATCTGGCAAATAAATGGCGAACCCGAAAGGAATTTCAAATAATTATTAATGAATAATTAGAAAGAAATTTATGTATTTTTGGCAATATTCGTGAATTAATGGAATCCTAAATTCTTTGTATTTTATGTTTTAGCCACTAACAGTTGTCCATATCTGAACTGCGAATACAAGTGCCATGCCTCTCTCACTGGGGGATCCTGCTATTGTCCGGAAAATCGAATCGTAGCACCCGACAACCGAACATGCATAGGTGAGTTATAAAACTATAAATTAAAATATTCAATATTTATTATTATTTTTTTCAAATCCTTTTTTTCTTCTTTTAGATCGAAACGAATGCGTGGAATGGGGTTTTTGTGATCAACTCTGCGTTAATTTAGAAGGTTCCTACAAATGTTCTTGTGCTCCCGGCTATCAAACGAAATCATCACACTGTGTGGCTCCAAATGCATCGACTCAGTGCTATTGTTCTTTGCATATGACAACTCCCTTTGGAGAATGGGTCCTCAGGGACAGGATATCTTACTTGTAGCCAATGCGTCTGCATCTGGTATCGATTACCATTATCAAAAGAAACTGCTTCTCTGGTCTGATATCAAACCCCCGAAAGGTAGCTATTTTTCGCGTTTTTAATGGATGTTTCTTCACGAAGAGCAACAAAAATGTTTCCCAAAACATTGCCCGGCAATATTTTTTGAACAAAGTGTTGCCGAAATATTCCTGGGCAACGTATATGCAAATATGTCTCGGCAATGTTTTGACAATAGTGTTGCCCGGCAATATTGCCTTATTTTTCGCTCAGTCAATGATATCAAAAAAAACCTTCCCGGCAACTAGGCAACGCTTGGGTCATATTGCGGTAATATTGTTTCTAAAGGATTTGGATAAAATATTAATAGTTGGGCGGTTAGGTGCAGGATTATAATGTTAGTAGTTCCGAAATTAACACAAATTTCCAATTTCGCCAAAACTGTTACTTCCGCTGATTCCTGAATGGGAGCCATATTTTGTTGGCAGTTAGTGGTTCTAAAGAAGGCGTTTAAAAGATAAAACAAAATATAAAATTTTTTACAAAAAATGATTGTTAAAAAAATCCACCTGTCCACAACATCCAGGCTCGTCCTTAAAGAGAACTTATTCTTTGGGAGAAGATAAAATTCATAAAACGGGCCCAGCCTTGGTTCAAGAAATTGTAAAGATTTTCTGCTTTTTTTTTATTTTGACTGATGGTCATAAGCCCATCCCGCCAGTTGAATTGTACAAAATACCAAAAAATAAACAGAATAATTCCATGCTTTTTCAAAATATAAAAAACCTTCCTATTTTATTATAGGTACATGTGGAACCATTGCGAATGGACGGACCCCGCGGTACACCTTGTCGATGGGACATTGCCATGTCTAGTTCTTGGTCCCCTGTAGCTTTGGCCGTTGATTGGGTAGGAGAATAAGGTCTATGTCGCCGACGGTAGTGGCCAGAAGATCGACATCTTTGAAATGGACGGACGATATCATGCTATCGTACTTGTGAAATAATTTAACTAATCCAAGCGATATTGCT
>JAKCPI010015005.1:0-16939 GCA_023213315.1 Euborellia annulipes | reverse complement strand
ATATCAGACATTGGGAAATAAAGTAGATAAGAAAATAAGAAATGAAGCTGATGAAGAGGAATATGATTATATTTGCTCAAGACAACGGGATGTAAGATCGAAGGAAGGGCCAAGAGTTGAAGAATTAACTTAAAACAGCAGACTTGTCTAACAATCGGCTTTATCAGATCACCTAAAAGTCTATAATTATATATCTTTTGCTGTTATAAATGATATAATACCATAACAAGTGGTCAAGCCGAAGGTGGGCTTTACCACTTGCCAGTGGGCGTAGTCCCTGGACCCCCTTGCAATTGCAAAATGTTATGGTTTTAAATTTCCCTCTCTAACTTCACTTCCTTTTTTCTGGCCAATCAGCGCCCTGACAGGCACATAAACTAAAAGTTAACCAAATGCATGAGATTAAATAAAGCTACCATCCTGCCATCTGTAGGTGAGAATATGAGGCTTCTGGACCAAAAAAGGGCTGAGGCAAGGCTGTCCGCTTAGTCCTACGCTCTATAATATTTTTATAGATGACATCGACGAAGAATGGGAAAAGAGAAGAGTCGGTGGCGTAGTTCTTGGGGGAAAAAAAATATACTGCCTTAAGTACGCGGATGACGTGGTTGTTCTGGCAGAAGATGAGAGAGAAATGAAAGAAATGATAAAAATTCTAGAAAGATACTGCGAAAGAAACAATCAGGAAATAAATGTTAAGAAGAGCAAGATTATGAAATTTAGAAGAAGAGGAAGAAAGGGAAAGAAAGAAAAATGGTTTATGAAGGGAGAAGAAATTGAACAAGTAGAAAAAATAAAATACCTTGGTTTTTGGTTCGACGAAAGGAATAATAAAGAAATACACTTAAAAGAACAAATCGGAAAAGCAAGAAGAAGAATAAATTACTGCTGGGGACTGATGAAACGTGCCAAGATAGAAGACATTAGAAACAAACTGGTTCTGTTCTCCTCACTGGTCCAGTCCGTTTTGTTCTATGTAGTGGAACTCTGGGGATGGGAGGAAAAAATAAATGTGGAAAGAGTTCAGGCGAGATATATAAAAATGATCATAGGCCTGGACAGAACCACTCCAGACTACATTTGGGGAATGGAGACGGGTATATCAAAGATGCAAATAGAGGCGTGGAAAAGAATAATGAAATTTATTCTAAGGATGGACAAAATGGGAGAAGAAAGATGGACGAAAATATGCTACAATAAGATCCTGAGAGATATGGAGAACGGACTGGACGGGGAATGGGGAAAGGAGATGAAAAGAGAGCTGGAGAAGATTGGTAGACCCGGAATCTGTCTGGAATGGAAGAAAGAAATGGAAGAGATGGGAGCGTGGAGAAGATTCTAGAGAGAAGGCTGGAACAAGTAATCCAGAAGAATTGGAGCCATATAGACAATTCCCAATACAACCCATTCTACGGGCAGATAAAGAAGACAATCGGACAAGAAGCATACCTGAGAGAAGCATGCGAAGAGAATAGAAGACTCTGGGCCCGAGCAAGGTGTGGAAACCTGGCGCTCTTCGGAAAGGGGAAAAGAGGTTTAAGGTGTAGAGTGTGCGGAATAGAAGACGAGACGGTCGAACACCTTATGTGCTGCGAGGCAATCGAGGGAACCACAGGAAAGAACTTAGGAGACCTCTGGAGGAGATTGGAAGGACCGAGGATGGACGAAGATCTCCTGGAAACTTTGAAGTGGCTGGAGGGGAAAAGAAGAGAAAATGAGAAAAGAGAGATGACGTACGAAGAATGGGATACTTTCTTTTGTAACATTCTTATACCGCTGTAAATATAAATGTATGTAATAACCCCCAAAGCCTAGCAATAGGTAAAGGGATACAAATAAATAAATAGTTGAGCTTTTTTGGATCACTTTTTAAGACCCCTAACGCTATCTCTTGGCAAAAACATGCAAACAGCTTTGCCTCCAGAAGTTTTAACCCTGATTTAATTCTGGTCAAATGTCAATTTGGTTTTTATGTGTCATAGACTTTTTTTCCCCCGATGTAATATGAAGAGATTCGTGACATTTTGTTTTATTTTTTTTCGATCCTTACAATTCATGTTAATCTTGACCTTCAATCTTTTTTAATTTTTTTTTTTAACACTTTCCTTCCTTGAAAATAAACCATAACAATTTTTGAAAGTAACACACTTTACCCGAAACGGGATGGTGCTGGCGGTTGATGATTCGTATCATGAAACAGTCATTTTATTTTCCTTTTTGTTTTTTTTCATATGGAGGAATCATTCAAAAATAAAATTGACTTGCTTTCAATTTTTAAGAAAGAGAATTTTTCAATAAAATAAAACTGCATCAATTGAAAACAAACAAATAAAAAACAAATTTCTGCTCTAATGGTCAATCAAACAAACAAAAGACATTTTCCAAAATTTCTCTTTCGTTAAAATTTTATTTATTTTTCAAAGTAGATGCTTTATTTACACGGACGCTTTATCTACTGTACCTTTATGTATGATAAAAACACTAGTAGGGAAAAGGGATCAAATTCGCCCTTAGCTTCGGTAATCGAATGTTGTGTTCTGTGCTTGTCACACCAGTGCACAACCAGGACGGGAATCTTCCCGGGAAAACAGCAGAAAAACGTTATATTCTGATCGCCGACGTTTCGAGAGCTACTCGCACTCATCTTCAGGGCACGCAGAATTGTCAAAATTATTATCATGTTTCAACATGTTTGTATCGTCATAAAAGTGTGCAAATAAACAAAACTATTCAACTATTCGACCGAAACTGCATTAAACCATCACGTGCTGGTCCAGTAGTTTCCAAGTTTATGCTTTACAAATAAACAAACATACCTTTCATGATTTATTTATTTATTAAAAAAATTATATTTTTAATATTTTCATTTGGTCTTTACATATTTATAAAGACAAAACACGTTTTCATAAAAGATATTTAAGGTTTCAGACGTTGGCTTTAATTTTGTAAATTTAAGACAAATAAAATAAAATAAAAACTCGTGTGATGAAGTGGATAATTGTATAATGAATTGTAATGGACCAAATTATTGGGCATCCAGAATTTAAACGCAATGTCAGGTCTATTCTCTAAAAACAGACGTTAAAATTTAACATCGGTGTTAAAAAGTAAAGTAATAACACCGGCGTTAAAAAATGCTATTCTCTAAACCAAGTTTTAACAGCGCCGTTAACATGTTGCTAAAGGGCTAGCCCATAAACATAAAAACATTGCGGGGTAGAGCCTAGGTACTGCGGAGGTCGGCCAAGGGGGGGGGGGGCAAACGGCTCGGGTGGGGGACGTTGGCCATTTTCTCTCCTCCTCTTCGGAGCACATTACAAAGTTTTTTCAATTTATTAAACACATGTCATTAAAACAAGATTGGTCCAGCATCTGGAAATTTTAAAATTATTTATGAAATTAACACTTAATCAGGTCTATTCACTAAAAACAGACGTTAAAATTTAAAAATAAACAAATTGTTGTTAAAAAGTGATGTAAAAAAACAATCAGCGTTAAAAAAATGCTATTCTTTTAAGAGTGACGTTAACATGTTGCTTTTATTTTAAAGCTATCAAAACCTTTTTACGTCAAAGACGCCAATTTGAAGCATTAAATACGGCGTTAAAATATTAAAGGCATTCCCCAGACATGACATTAATTTTTAACACTATTTAGTAAATGTTAACGCTTTGGCTTTAAAGTTTTTGTTTAGAGAATAGCTATTAGAAGCTTTATTTTAAATTTTAACGTCTATTTTTATTTAGAGAATAGACCTGAATAGGTATTTCGGGGTTCAGTTAAGAGAAATGCCTTCTTCTGAGGATGACACCCACACACCAAGTGTCAAAATACATATCGATAAATAATTTGAAATAAATAACCAAGTGTTTTTATTCACACCGAAAGCGGGTTAAACAGCTAGTTGATTCTTCGAGAATAAAAAATAAAAGAGAAGGAAATGGTGTGATGTCACATAATTTTTGTATCGCCATGTATTAGTTGTAATACTTCCATTACGTCGTCGTCGTCGTTGTTGTTGTTGTTGTTGTTGTTGTTGTTGCATTGCATGCATATACGGCAGTCTCTCACACTCAATAGAGGCCAGTGGATTCTCATGAACCCAAAAAATTAGATGTTTGATTAAGAGAGAAGATGTTATTTGAGTTTAGATAACAAAAGCCATTAATTACTCGTTAATTTAGCTTTAATAATACGTAATAATGAATGAATGAATGTCAAAGAGGCTCTTTTTTGGAGTGAGTGACCTTTAAAAAAAAAACGAAAAATAATAATACTGCACAAGAGGTGACCCCATTTCTCGAAGAAATTGACCTGACCCCTGCCTGCTTAGAAATGTGTGAAAAAAAACAATGAGACTAACTAAAAATGTGATTGGTGCAAACAAAATCAGTGTTTAATTAATCCACGTTGACGTTTCGGTCGTATCTACTAACCTTCTTCAAAGTGGTCTTATTAAAAATTAGATAGCAAATTGAATTCTTTCATTAGTTAATGTTGAAAAAAAAATCAAGTTTTAAATAATATTAATTACCGCCTTCTGCGGTCTATGCACTTAGATCTTCTGGAGCTTTGACTTCTTTTAAACCCGCACGTAAATAAATATTAATTAATTAAATAAATTACTTAATTTAAATTCAGTATCGCAAAATTCTCTACTTGTTGAAAAAAGCCCATCAAAATCCGTCAAATAGTTTCGGAGTTATAAAGAAAAAGAGAATTAAGAATTAAATCTCGCAATTAGTGTTCGATAAATAATCATTTAAATTAAATTTTAATAAATTATAATTTTGTACATATTAATAAAGAAAATCTGTTAATTAATTATATTTTAAATAAATTTATATGCTCTATAGTAAATAAATTCTATGAAATATTATAAAATAGTCATGAAAATTAAATATTTTCTTTTAATAACTCTGAAACTACTTGACGAATTTTCATGGGGGATTTTTCACGACCTTATTCAACGTCAAAAAGAAGAGTTATTTTATTTATCATTAATTTTTTTATTTAGATTATTTAAGTTTGAATTTTAAATATTGGCCCAGGAAATTTAAATAATTATATCCAGAAATGGGGAGAAGAAAAAGCGAAATTCAATAAACACCACAAGAGGATGCAGAACAGAAAATGGACCTGCGGATGAACATCACCCATCTGCTGAGACTTATCGGAGGTAAGAGAAAGTTGTGTGCTGTGAGACCAGTCACACCAATAAATCAACATTAAGAAATATCTCCCATGAAAAATCGTCAAGTAGTTACAGAGTTATAAAATGAAAATATTCAAATTTCATTCCATGGCTATTATTACTGTATAATTTAATTACAATGTCGGTCCATAAAAATGACAAAAATTGGAATTATTAAAATTTAATTTAAATGATTAATTATAGAAAACTAATTATGAGATTTAATTCCTAATTCTCTTTTTCTTTATAACTTTGAAACTATTCGACGGATTTTGATGGGGGATTTTCCAATGTATAGAAAATTTTTAGATTAAATAATTTATTTAACCTAGATGTATTCATGCGCTAAAGATGAAATATAAATGAAGTCAAAGTGCCAAATAATATTATTTAAAAGTTAATTTTTTTTTTTTCAACATTAACTAATGAACAAATTCAATTTGTAATCTTTTTTATAGATCATAGGAAAAGTTTTAATAAGACAACGTTGTTATTGTTGTTGTTGCTGTTGTTGTTGTGTGATGGTAATGATGATGAGAACCAACCAACTTAATTAAACGAAATAAAGTAATAATAAATTCTCTTTTAATTATAGCCTGTCTTGGAATTTTATCACAAAATCAAATAACGAATGATGATTGCTTTGAGCTTAAAATTCTTTGCAAAAGGAATGTAAAAAAATGTAACAAACAATTCGAGGGTGCATGGATTTCCATGTCTCTATTATATAATAAGCGAAATTATGATTATTTAACTTTTTTTTAATTGCCTACTACTAGCTGGGCAGCCCGACGCGTATAATTTTTCATTTTAATTATTATATAAAAAATAAGTAAATTAAACACCTTAAATGAACTTTTGTTGAACTCAATAAAACAGAAACTGATTTATAAACGACAAAAAATGCAAAGAATATATCGGGTATAGAATAATAATTACGGGATTTAAATTGGTTAGTAACTCCTGATTTTTTTTTTCTTTAATATATAATTGCTTACTAGCTAGTTTTTATTTAAATTATTTGAAAGATACTATTTTTTTTTTCTAATTTTCTTAATCGTTATAAAATTCTCTATACATTGCAAAAAACCCCATAAAAATCGGTCAAGTAGTTTCGGAGATTTAAAGAAAAAGAGAATTAAGAATTAAAATAATTAAATCTCACAATTATTTTGCTATAATTAATCATATATAAATAAATTAAATTTTCATTTTCAAAATTTTGTCATGAACTGGATGTGTGGCCGAACAGAAAATGAAGTAGAGAAGTGAAAGAGCATTGGAACTAGGGATACGGTATCGAAAAAAAGTATCGATACTTGTACTTGGTATCGTATCGAAAGGAAAGTATCGATACCAGAAAGTATCGGAAGAAAAGTATCGATACCACTAAGTATCGAGTATTTTTTAAGTATGAGTATTTTTTCTTTGTTTTAAGTTTTTTCGGCATCTTAGGCTCCTGACGTCGATCAAAGGACCCAATAGAGCATCAATGCGATTTACTGGTATGCCATTTTCCTCACAGTAATGAGCACCAGGGGAGGAAGGGGTGATTCGGAGCTTGTGAGCGCGTAATTTATTTATTTTTTTTCTTTTTCGGAGGCTTTCTCAACCAAAATACGGATTTCGCCAAAATAAAAGTCTGTCCAATTTCACTGGTCGACAAATATGAACATTTTTTCTTTCAAAAGAATAAAGATATGAGATTCTAGAAGTATTTTTTAAAATGTGTTCTAAACGGCTTTTTATTTTTCACTATCAAGATTTTTTTAAGGCTACACCCCTTAAAAATATGCAGATAGTTTTAATACATACAAATTTGAAGTTTAGGTCCAATCGGAGGTCATTTAGAAGCCGCAAACGGCTAAGAGTGTAGAAATATCGAATTTTTTGTTTTTAAAAAAATATTGAAAATTCCCTTGGAAAATTCAAAATAAGTTCCGTTTTAGAGCACATTTTCTATTAAAATTTATTTTTATTATTAGTTTATAATTTGGCTTTTCTATTCAAATATTTGAGCACTTTTAAATTTAGTGAATACAGTTTACATTAGGCAATTTAATGTTATTAAATGATTTTAATTAAAAAGTATCAAATTTTCCATTATTAATAAATAATTATTAGGAATATGATGGAATAAAGTCTATCCTACAAATATCGACCAACTTACTATTTATTTTATATTTATATCGAGAACAAAAAAAAAATGTTGGCAGAATCGAATCGTAATCAAAACATTTGTGTAACGTTTCAAGTCTATATGGCGTAAGATTCCGAAAAAATGAAAAAATATTTGAATGAGTACTTTTCATTCGATACCGGCAATCAAGTACTCATATGAGTAAAGTATCGAAAAAAAGTATCGAGTAAAAAAAGTACTAGTATCGAAACAAAAGTATCGATACCATTAAGTATCGATACTTTTTTTCGTGTCCCTAATTGGAACCCCTTATCGGAGAAGGATGAAACTTTGCAAATTTATACTCTTACAAGGGGAGTGCATAACCTTCATGTCACCGATTTGAAGGAAAATTTTTTATGTGTAGTACTTAAGGTGCGCGTCTCGAAAAGCCGTTAAAGCAGATTGACTCGAGGCGGCACCAGATGGCGTTAGTGTTCCCCCATAGGAAAACACGTAACTTGTTGCATTTAATTCTAGACTTTCCAGCTAATTAATTAAAGGCAAAAAATTAATTATTTTTTAACACAATGATTACTAATTTAATTATCTACAACTTATAGAGCTCCTTTTTTTAAAATATCATTTATTTAATGCGATTAATCTAAAAAAAATTTTTTTTTTTCGAAAATCAAAAAAAGGGCTTCTACAAGTTGTAGATATTTTAAAAAGCTTTAATTTAAAAAAAAATTGAGGTCGATAGCTTCAAAATTGTGGCAGCTGGAAAGTCCCAAAATTAGCACCCCGAGACGCGACCTTAATGAAAAACAAATTCTGTTAAAGCGAGAGAACGCACTACTCAACCGTTTGGCTGATAATAACATTTACAAAAGCCCTGATAGGTAGATCGGTAGCGTTCATTCTTTTGTAAACATGAAATCCCTAGTTCAAATATCGCCCTGTGCAACTAATTTTTAAGCGCGTTCTCTCGCTTTAACAGAATTTGTTTTTCATTAAGTGCTACACATAAAAAATTTTTCGTTCAAATCGGTGTTAAGAAGGCTATGCACTCCCCTTGTTAGGTGAAGGAAAAGGGTATTAAAAGAAGTAAGGTGTGAAAAAAGTCCTCCTTAATAAGTAATAAGAATTATTGCGAATTTCTCAGCATCTTCTAGACCAAATCTTTTGCTAATAATTGACTCCATTCCTGGGAGTTATAGTTGCGTAACTTTTATTTCATTTGACGTATTTTTCCAAGTTTTATTTATTTATTTATTTATTCATGTATTCAACTAGCAGTCTTGAATTCTTATTTTCTTTTTTTAGATCTCGCTCTGTGTTCGAATAAGAGCTTACAAGAGACTTTGATATTAAATCCCTTTGACGCAAGCCCTTGAGGGGGATCTCGGGTATTAAAAGGTATTTAATTTTGATATTGGGCGAAAAAATAAAAGCAGAAGGCGACCGGAATAAAATTTATTTTCCAATTGCAATTTAATTTCTATCATTAATTATAGAATAATAATTGCGGGATTTTATTATTTCGATTCTCGCGGAAGCTCTGAAATTAGGTGACGAATTTTTATGGGCTTTTTGCCTATACAAAGAATGCATGTCAAGATTTTGATGGAAATACACGTTTTGAGGCCCTCGGTCTGTCTGGGTTCAATTTAAACCAAAAGAAAATGAGATACAAGATTTTGAAAGCTTTTGAACAAAATCGGCCTAAAAGTACTTTATTTTAATGAAAATACACGTTTTGGTGGGTTTGTGTTCAAAGTGAAGGAAATTAGCTACGAAGTTGAAATTTTATATTTAAGTTAGGCACCTCCCTGGCACGTGACACGAAGCTTTAAATCAAAATCGGCCAGAGAGTACTAGTACTTTACTGATGTACTTTTTCAGTTTTTTTCGATTTTCTCAAAATTCGCTCAAAAGATTTTGATTAAAATTCAAAAATCAATTATTTTTTAGATGCTCTTTAAAATGTATATTCTCATTTTACTCTTAAAATTGTTTAAAGACCACTTTATTCTTGTACTTCATAGGAAAGATAGGAGAAATGATAAAATATTTATAATTCTTATTAGTTATTTAAGAGGACTTTTTTTTCACACATGACTTCTTTTAATACCCTTTTAGGTATAAATTTGTAAAGTTTCATCCTTCTCCGTTAAGGGGTTCCAATGCGCTTTCACTTCTCTAAATCCATTTTCTATTCGGCAACCCATCCAGTTCTGGAAAATTTAATTTATTTATATATGATTAATTATAGCAAAATAATTGTGAGATTTAATTATTTTAATTCTTAATTCTCTTTTTCTTGTCTAACTCGGAAACTACTTAACGGATTTTTATGGGGTTTTTTTCAATGTGTAGAGAATTTTATAACGATCAAGAAAATTCATTTAAAAAATTTAAAAAAAATTAGTATCTTTTAAATAATTTAAATAATAACTAGCTAGTAAGCAATTATATATTTAAGAAAAAAAACAAATCAGGGGTTACTAACCAATTTAAATCCCGTAATTATTATTCTATGCACGATATATTCTTTGCTTTTTTTTTTGTCGTTTATAAATCGGTTTCTGTTTTATTGATTACAAACTGAGACTAGAAATGTTCATTTAAGGTGTTTAATTTACTTATCTTTTATATAATAGGCCTAATTAAAATAATTATGAATGAAAAATTATACGAGTCGGGCTGCCCAGCTAGTAGTAGGTAATTAAAAAAAAAGTTAAATAATCATAATTTCGCAAACATGTAAATTAAACACCCTCGAATTCTTTGTTACATTTTTTAACGAAACCAAAGAGACAAATAATCTGGTGTGACTAACACAAAACGCAACTTTCAATTACTGAAGATTGTGCGCTGTGCGAACAGTCACACCAGATTTTTTAATTCTAATTGCTGCCATTATTTTTGTTCCCCAATTTCGAGCAGATTTTAAATAGAATCACTTGCGCCAGTGCATTTTCATATTCAAATGGCGTAAGCGCTAGTTAATTAGATACTTTAAAAGATTGCAACTGAATAAAATACGTAGATACAAGCCTCTTAAATTTCCATCTGGTTTTTACTTTTTTGTTATTTTAATTTTTGCAATGCACACCAACTTTATTATTCTCTTTAGCTTATCTTAATATCAAACAAAAGTATTAAATATCATTGGAAAGAAGAAGAAGAAGAAGAAGAAAAAGATCAACCCACACGTCTACCATTACATAAGGAGCAAATGCTTGCTTGTCAACAACAAAGAATTCGTTACTTATAAATAACTCCATATTTTAGATATGAACTCGATTCTATTGCAAATACTACGCTAGTTAGGACTTTATATTAAGACGGGGCAGGAGCGAAGGTGTTACGCATGTTTTCCCGAGTGTGTCATAAAAAGTATGCCCAAAAAATCAAGTAATTCAAAAATTTGCCAAGAGATGTCAGAATGGTAGCTAATAATATTTAATGCATTTGATTGATTTTCATTGATCTTTTAACACAAAATGTTATTATATATTATGTATCTTTTATAAAAGCATAAAAATATATAAATATAGGCCATTAGGGGATCGGCTGTTAGACTTGCCTGCCATCTATTGCAAGAATGCTGAACTAATTTGACAGTTGGTTTTAAATAAATCATCTAAGCTTATTTTAACAATTTCTTAATTAATATGTGATTAATAATAACAATAAATTCATTTTTAAATTAAAAAAAAAAAAATTAAAGATTATTGGGACAGATTGTTTTTTTGTATTTGCTTGATAACAAAAAAATTAATTACGATAATTTTTTAATAAGTCATTAAACAAATTATAGCCTGATGTCCCAAAAATCTCTTATGCATTTAATTCATTTAAAAAAACCGCATTGAAAAATTCCTTATAATAGTCTAGTTTTTTTTTAAAGTACGTTTAGACGTCGCTCCTGAACCCCCTTAAGACTTTACGATAACCGCTAATTGTTAATATATCTGTGGCATTCTTATTTACGCCATTTAGTATCCAAATGGCTTAAATAAAATCATCGGACTGCCTGTGGTCCGAACCCGCGACCCTTGGTATACAAGGCAGGCGCGCTACCAACTACACCAAGCCCGAGGACAGAGTGTCAGTTAATATAACAACAATCTGTTTTTTTTTTTTCTAAACGGTGTTATCTCAGCAAGTACTTATTTATATTTAATTCCATCTATTTTTTTTTTTTTTTCACAACCTGTTTGTCTGTTTTATTTTTTTTTTGTTCATTTGTAATTGAATAAATTATATACCATTTAAAGAAAGAGCAAATGATGAAGATTGTCACGTAGTGGTCGTAGTAGCGGTAACAGGAAATCCCAGTTTCGTCTATTTCTTTTTTTCTTTTTCTCGTTCATTCATTCATTCATCTGACAACGCCATTCAGTAGAGGAAAACAAAAACTAATTTATATAATAGTAAAGAATTTGGATAATTAAATAAGATCCAGAAAAATAGATTTTAATAGAATATGTGCTCTAAAACGGCTTTTATTTAGAATGTTTAAATTATTTTTAACGCGACACCCTTTAAAAATATTCAGATAGTTAGAATACATATATATTTTAAGTTTCATCCCAATCGGAGGTCATTTAGACGTGCCGCAAACAGCTTAAAGTTTAGAAAAATCGAATTTTTCAAGATTTTTTTTTCTTTGGTCGCCCCTAATACAATTTTAGACATCCCTGAATGCAAAAAACATATATTTACGATATTCTATAGTTCTTTGGCTTTCTAAAAATTATTCATTCGTAAAAATCTGTTAATTATTAACGAAATTATTAACAAAAACGTCAGCAAAGAAAAAACACAAGTACACTCACTGGTCGAAAAAAATGGACTTCAATTGAATTAAAAAAGCGAACCCTATCCACGAGAAGCTAATGTATCCTCTCTGAGCATCGGGTTACGGGCACTAACTTTATTAAATATTATTAAAAAAAAATATTTCTAGAATCTACTTGTAAAAGAAAAAGTCTATTTTTTCGTCCAGTGAGTGTACTTGTGTTTTTTCTTTGCTGACGTTTTAGTTCATAATTTCTTTAATAATTAATAGATTTTTACGAATGAATGATTTTTAGAAAGCCAAAGAACTATAGAATATCGTAAATATATGTTTTTTGCATTCAGGGATATCTAAAATTGTATTAGGGGTGACCAAAGCAAAAAAAAATCTTGAAAATTTCCATTTTTTGAAACTTTAAGCCGTTTGAGGCACGTCTAAATGACTTCCGATTGGAATGAAACTTAAAATTTATATGTATTCTAACTATCTGAATATTTTTAAAGGGTGTCGCCTTAAAAAAATCCAGGTCATATAAAATTAGAGCCGCTTTAGAGCACATTTTCTATTGAAATTTTATTTTCTCTATAGCTCTAAAATCTGACGTGATGGGGCAAAACTGATGGGATATTTGCAATGAGCGCTACCCAAATACCCAGAAATAGCTTCAAATTCTCAGTCAACAAAATCACTGTTGCCCAGTGATTCCCCTTACCTCTTTTGAGGCTTTAAGGGTATACATAATACATGTTTTTGTCTATTTTGTCCCTCAATATTTTCTAGAACTTATTTATACACGTCCTCTCTTTTTTTCCACACTTTTGCCTGCTCGCCCAACCATCCGTCAAGTTCTTCACATTCCCATACGTGTTCTATTGTCTCTGATCCTTTGCGGCACCCCCATGTTATGTCTTTTGAAAAGTTCCCGCTTCTTACTCTTACCCTCCAAGTCTTTTCCCCTATTTTTTGTTTTTCTTTCTTCCCATCTTTCCATCTCCATCTCTCTGACTTTTTCTTGTCTGTATTTTCTTCTCTAAGCCCTTTTCCATTTCTAGCGTTATTTCCATTGGCGGAAATTTCTTGAATTTTGAGTTTCTTGAAACGGTAGCTTTGTTTCGTGCCATGTCAGTTTGAAGCTCTGTCGTCTTACTTTTGGGTATGCGGTTTATCTAGTTTTTTTAGATCCGGCTCCCTTACTTCTAGTAGGCACTCTTCCTTATCTTTTACTGTAAGTTGATATATTTTTCCCCTTATTACTATTTTGTCGTCTCTCCATTGGGTATTTCCATTCTTCTTGCTAGCTCTAGGAGTTTCCACCTTTTCTCCCTCACCCCTTATGGCAGGTCGTCTTCCAATTTCGTTCTCTCGGCCAGGATTCTTTTTTTCTCTTCTAGGTCCGCACACCTCACTAGTATGGGTCCTTCTTTCTGCCTTCTGGGATACCCTTTACTCTGATGTTCCTCCTCCTTTCCCCATTTTCCATTCTCGCTATTCTTGCCTCCAGCTCCCTTACTCTTAGCATTCATGTTTTCAATTCTTTCTCCATTTCTTTGCCACTTCTAAGCTAATAAAAAGTGATAAAAAAAAACCCGAAAAAGTTCCCTAACATAGAAAAACAATTGTCGACATAATGTTAAATCGAGCTAGTTTAGGAAACTGAGAAAACCTTGAATAATTTACCGCTCCCTACGTACCGATTCACTTCTAGTTTTAATACCTTCTTAGAACTATAAATATCATTTAATAATTTAAGCAAAAAAAAGCACATAGAAGGCTTTTAACCAAATAACGCACGACCTTGTCCAGAGACCTATTTATTGTGATATTATATAATAATAATAATAAGAATTAAGAAAAACCGTTAGCGTTTGTCTTTATGTGTGAATGTGAATGCGCGAGATGAATGAAGAGGAAAAGGAATCAACACACACACACACACACCGGTTTTGTTTAATAATAATAATAATAATAGCACCATATATGAGATATATAAAATCTAAATGTAGAGTAGGCCTGCCTCCGTTAGACTGTCTTCTATCTATCGCCTAGTCATGTCATACCATGCCAAGCCAACACCTGTCTCTCCCTCTCCCTCTCTCTGCTTTTGTTACACCGGGACGTAGAAAGAAACAAGATGATTCTAATGTTAACTCCCCATCAAAAAGCAATAACTTGATTTTGTTCCTAAATAGTTGATGACAGGTAGCCTGGCGCAACAAGAAGCGTATCATTTCGACACACTACCTTTAAGTTCCACCATACATGGTTAACAATGGTGCCCAATCAAGCCCTTCTATGTTTTATGGTTTGGGAGATATTCAGCTGTAACTGAACAAGTGGTTTTTCACAAAATGTCAAATAACGCCTAAACGGCTGGCCTTAAGTGCCAAGTATGATTAATAAAGTCACACTAAAAGTGACCTGGCAGACCAAATATGCAATAATATACAGGGCGTTCCATTGAGAAAAAAAAACATAACTTTGTATCGTTACACCCTGTATACGATTAGCGATCAGTGGACAAATATTTTAAAATTGTGCAACGATATAGACACAATTTACCGATGTACTAATGGGCCACCCGGTATATACAGCGTGTCCAAAAAAGAACTCCCTAGTTTTAAGAAATATATTAAATAACAGTTTCTTAAAACTAGGAAGTTCTTTTTTGGACACCCTGTATATACAGGCCTAATTTTTTTAGTTGTTATTTGTTATTGTCCATAAATTAAATTAAATACCTGTGAATTGAGTGTTAAAGGCAAATGTACTCTCTGCAAAAGGAAAGGGTTCCGTTTAATCTATGGATGCCTTTTCTCCAGATATTTTGATTAATTTAAGGACATTAACAATTATTTTTAAAAAAATTAAGTCTTTTAATCTATATTTCTATTTCAGCTCTGAAGATGCTTCAGATCTTGGATCGAAAAAGTTAGTTTAATTTAAAAAAAATTCGTTGGCTGTATCTCTTTCCTCATTTAAAAATTTTAAATTATTATTGTTTATTTAAGTAAATTTTTTTATTTCTAAAATTCTCTAAACATTACAAAAAACCCCATAAAAATCGGTCAAGTAGTTTCGGAGTTATAAAGAAAAAGAGAATTAAGAATTAAAATAATTAAATCTCACAATTATTTTGTTATAATTAATCATATAAATTTAATATTAATTTAGTGAAATTGTCGGATTAAATCCTTTGAAGAGAGTGCGTCGTTTAGATTAAATACAGGATTGCCAACAGAGAAGAAATAAATAATTAAGTTCCCTACACGGTGTTTATTCAATGAAATGGAAGAGAGAAAGAACAAAGTGACGATAATTCACTTAAAGACTCGCTTCCTTATAAGAGATGTATTTACTTTGCGCGAGATTATCTCGACTTGAATAAATATTTAATTTAGAATTTAGGAAAAAATTCAGTAAAAGAAATGATTGGAGTTTTAAGTAACGAGATTTCCTAAAAGAACGAGGAAATAAATTATTTAAATCTCTAGCGCCTGGACGTTAGGCCTACGAGGCAACAGCAAGTTAATTGACCCGATTTGCCACCAGAGGCGCTATTCAAGAATGCCTTGGAGTTATACAACACACCAATGGGCGGATACAAGGGGGGTAAAGGGGGCCCCCGAGATTCGAAAAAATACCTTTTTTTCGCAAAAAAATTTATTTTTAATGTAAAATTTTTTAAATTAATACTTAAAAATTTGATGTGTATTTATATTCTGGCAAACAAGTACAGAATGCGCTTTTAAAATACCGAAATTAAAAAAAAAAATAGTGTGCTGTGCGACGAGTCACACCAGATTACCCCCCCCGAGAAACACCACTGGATCCGCCCTTGCAACACACTTACCCCAAAGGGCAGAGAGAATTTAATTTACGTTAAAGAAAAAAACATCGATTTCATGGTACAACCAAGGGCAAGAAAAAGAATTGATTAAAGGTTTTTAAAGTGAAACTTTTATTATATCGGTACGAATTTTTTGGTTCTTCTATCAGCATGTCGCTTTGTAACGAGGTGACGTAAAGAGTCATGACGTTACAAGCCATGACGTCACAATCCGTGACGACAAAAATAAGAAAGTTGAAATTTAATATATATAACGAATTATAAAAAAATTATTGTGAGATTTAATAATTCAATTTTTTAATTGATAAAATATAATTTTTAAAATAATTTAAAATATTCAAATCTTCAATCTATATATACTGTATATATATAATCCAGGGGGGGGGGCGAAGCCCTCTTGACTAGACGTGCCGCCGCCGAAGGCGGGCGGCGCGGCTAATTACTAAATAAATATTGTTCACAGTTTTTAACATGCCACTATTGATTTCCCATTTTCCAATTATTAAGTTAAGATTAAAAACGCGATTTTAATATCCTTAATTGAATAATTTTCTGAAAATTTTCAGTTAAACGCCTACGATCCGAAAAAAGTTTCACTTGCATCGTGGTTTCATAAAACCACACAATGATTTTTTTTTTTTTTTTTTTTTTGAGGGGAGCTTGTTCCAATCACGGGAGGTCATGGGGACATTTATTTGATTTTATATTTTAAATATAATCATTATGGAAATTAAAATTTAATTTAAATGATAAATTATAGGATAATATTTGTGGAATTTAATTATTTCAATTTTTATTAATTTTGATCAGGGGGGGTGGGAGCAGCTCTATGAGGAATTCTTTCGCAAGTTTTGCATTCCCATTTCTTAAGATGGCTCTGGTGTGCTGGTTTTTTTTTTTCATATTCTAACGCTAGATAGTTCTGAGGTATCGTTAGATTTTTGTTCCGATTTTTACTCCATAGGTGTC